>JAIRCJ010000166.1:0-13559 GCA_020883675.1 Bruguiera gymnorhiza
CCAATACTTGTATTTTTGTTTATTTAACATTTCCAAATATTATGTTTCTCACCATTCAAATGTAACGGCATTAGCAATAAATTTAAAAATCAAAACATTGCACGTTTTCAATTTTCAGAATTCTAAATTCCTATAGGGATAAATGCACTATTAATAATCAGTTGAATTTTAAAATTTGAAATTTTTTTAATTATCTCCTTTGCCACAATGCTATTTGAAATGATTTATATAATTTTAGTCAAAAAATATACAACATAAGAAAAAGCAAATGCTAGGGTCTGTAATAAGAAGTTGCCCACCCCTCTCAAGTGCAATATACTCGACCTAACATTGAAACTTAGAATTGCTATTTATAATTTTCATCCACTAAAGTGTCTTTATTATAATTAAGTCCAATACTTGTATTTTTGTTTATTTAGCATTTTCAAATATTATGTTTTTCTCACATTCAAATGTAATGACATTAGCAATAAATTTAAAATCAAAACATTGCACTTTTTCAATTTTTAGAATTCTAAATTCCTATAAGGATAAATGCATTGTTAATAATAAGTTGAATTTAAATTTTCAAATTTTTTTAGTAATCTCCATTGCCTCAATGCTATTTGAAATAATTTATATAGTTTTAGTCTAAGAACATGCAACAGAAGAAAAAGGAAATGCAATGGACTCTAACAAGAAATTTCCCCACCCCCCTCAAGCGCAATATGCTTAACCTAACATTGAAATTTGTGATTGCTATTTATATTATTCTACCATAAAATGTATTGTATATAATTGAGTCCAATACTTGTATTTTTGTGTATTTAACATTTTCAAATATTATATTTTCTCACCATTCTAATGTAATGGCATTAGCAATAAATTTAAAAATCAAAACATTGCATTTTTTCAATTTTTAGAATTCTAAATTCCTATAAGGATAAATGCACTATTAATAATCAGTTGAATTGAAATTTTGAAATTTTTTTATTATCTCCTCTGTCACAATGTTATTTGAAATGATTTATATAATTTTAGTCTAAAATATACAACATAAGAAAAAGCAAATGCAAGGGTTTCAAATAAGAAGTTTGCCCACCCCCTTAAACGCAATATGCTTAACCTAACTTTGAAACTTGGGATTGTTATTTATAATTTTCTTCCACTAAAGTTTAATTTATACAATTAAGTCCAATACTTGTATTTTTGGGTATTTAACATTTTCAAATATTATGTTTTTCTCACCATTCAAATGTAATGGTATTAGCAATAAATTTTAGAATCAAAACATTGCACTTTTTCAATATTTAAAATTCTAAATTCCTATAAGGATAAATGCACTGTTAATAATCAGTTGAATTTAAATTTTAAAAGTTTTTTGGTAATCTCCATTGCCTCAATGCTATTTGAAATGATTTATATAGTTTTAGTTTAAGAACATACAACATAAGAAATAGGAAATGCAATGGACTCCAATAAGAAGTTTCCCCACCCTCCTCAAGCGCAATATGCTCAACCTAATTTTGAAGTTTGCGATTATTATTTATATTATTCTTCCACTAAAGTGTACTGTATATAATTGAGTCCAATACATGTATTGTTGTTTATTTAACATTTTCAAATATTATGTTTTCTCACCATTTAGATGTAATGGCATTAGCAATAAATTTAAAAATCAAAACATTGCATTTTTTCAATTTTTAGAATTCTAAATTCCTATAGGGATAAATGCACTGTTAATAATCTGTTGAATTTAAATTTTAAAATTTTTTTAGTTATCTCCTTTACCTCAATGCTATTTGAAATGATTTATAAAGTTTTAGTCTAAAAACATACAACATAAGAAAAAGGAAATGCAATGGACTCTAATAAGAAATTTCCCCACCCCCCTCAAGCGCAATATGCTCAAGCTAATATTGAAATTTGCGATTGCAATTTATATTATTCTTCCACTAAAGTGTATTGTATATAATTGAGTCCAATACTTGTATTTTTGTTTATTTAACATTTTCAAATGTTATGTTTTCTCACCATTAAGATGTAATGGCATTAGCAATAAATTTAAAAATCAAAACATTGCAATTTTTCAATTTTTAGAATTCTAAATTCCTATAGGGATAAATGCACTCTTAATAATCAATTGAATTTAAATTTTGAAATTTTTTTAATTATCTCCTTTTTCATAATATTATTTGAAATGATTTATATAATTTTAGTCTACAAATATACAACATAAGAAAAAGCAAATGC
Source organism: Bruguiera gymnorhiza (assembly GCA_020883675.1). Lineage (NCBI taxonomy): Eukaryota > Viridiplantae > Streptophyta > Magnoliopsida > Malpighiales > Rhizophoraceae > Bruguiera > Bruguiera gymnorhiza. The sequence continues at coordinate 2,233 of JAIRCJ010000166.1, forward strand.
AAGGGACTCTAATAAGAAGTTTGCCCACCCCTTTCAAGCGCAATATGTTCGACCTAACATTCAAACATGAGATTGCTATTTATAATATTCTTCCATTAAAGTGTATTTTATCCAATTGAGTCCAATACTTGTATTTTTGTGTATTTATCCTTTTCAAATATTATGTTTTCTCACAATTCTAATGTAATGGCATTAGCAATAAATTTAAAAATCAAAACATTGCACTTTTTCAATTTTAGAATTCTAAATTCCTATAAGGATAAATGCATTGTTAATAATCTGTTGAATTTAAATTTTGAAATTTTTTTAATTATCTCCTTTGCGACAATGTTATTTGAAATGATTTATATAATTTTAGTCTAAAAATATACAACATAAGAAAAAGCAAATGCAAGGGACTCTAACAAGAAATTTGCCCACCCCTCTTAAGCGCAATATGCTTGACTTAACATTGAAACTTGGGATTGATATTTATAATATTCTTCCACTAAAGTGTACTTTATACAATTGAGTCTAATACTTGTGAAGTTCCCAACTTCACCCTAGAATCTACTAGTCTATGATACTGAGGGAGGGTGAATTAGTATCACCCTCTTGAAAAACTCCAATAATTTAAGCCAAAGTACTTTACTTCTTTAATACTTTAGCTCTTGTCAATATGCGGGTGGGTGAACAACTTCAAACTCTTCTCAGAAATGAATTCTTTCTCAGATTCAACTAAGGTAGATCTATTGTTACCTATTAATCACAATAGTCCCCAAGGTTACCTTTCCGACACCTTACCTATTAAATGGATTGGTTGTTCTTGATTAGGTCTTCTTTTAGGTTATGGGTTTGATGATTCTTTAACTTTGTTCACAACTCAATTCAAAACACAGAATGTAAATTCAAAACAAGGATACAAGAGATTTACATGGTTCGGCCAATATGACCTACTCCACGGTGGTAGGGATTCTTCCTCTACCGAGACAATCCACTATACTTGAGAATACCGGTGTGGTATCCGCTATGATTACAATATAGTTACAATGGATGTCTTAATCTTCTACTCTTTTCACTATTACAAATACAAAGCAATCACAATATAAAGAGTGTCACCTGTTGTGCCTACCCTTCTTCTAACTTGTCTTGCCTCTGCTTTATTTGAATAGGCTACTTCACTACTGCTTGGAAGATCACCAAAACACTCTCTAACCTCTCTTGAAGGAATCTGGAAATTCGTTGAGTTCTCTCTAAGCTTCACAGAATGTCTTCACTAGGTTGTCTCACATACACACACCTCCACACATAAGAGATAAGTCTTGGTTTATATACTGCCCTCTATGGAAACCCTAGTAGGGTTTACTGTAGCTGTGGCAGACTTCCTTTCTTGCTTTTTTCTTTCTGCTGAAATCTCATCCTTTGAATGCTTGAATGAATGGCCAAGATTGTCCATGAATAGTTAAAAATGTACAGAAGAAACTGCCCTTGTAACTGCCTATCTTCTAGAAATGCTAAGTTAAAATTCTATAACCTTCCCTTCTTCCGGACTCCTTGTCTGTCCGTAACTCCAGAATTATTTCGCTCCTCAGGAATCACTCCGTAACCATGAAATTACTCCGTAACTACGGAATTGCTCTGTAACCTCGGACTTCATTGTTCATCCACTTCCGGAATTGCTCCGCTCCTACAGAATTACTCCATACTTCCGGAATTTACTCCGTAACTCTAAAATCCACTGTTCATCCTATGGAGTGGTCTTCTTATGGACCAATGTTATGGAATCTTCCTCCGGACTTGTCCTTCAGACTGTCTTATGGAATCTTCTTACGGAATCATCCTCTGGACCATCTTATGGACTTATCTTTTGGACTTCTCCTGCGGACCACCTTATGGAATCTTCTTACGGACTCCTCCTGCGGACCGTCTTACGGACACTTCCTCTGAACTTTTGCTCTTGGACTTAGTCTCAGGACAGGTTTACGGACTTGTAGATTTAACTTCTTATGAACTTATTATTTGTATACAACCCTGTCACATTGTCACACTAAGACTTAAGCAATGCTAAACTCCCTTTACAAGTAAATCACTTTACGAGGTTATTTGACATGCTAGTCTTATCCTGTAATTCTTGGGATATGAGCCACTTCTGCTTGCACACTTAAATTTGGTTGACAACAATTACAACCCATACAAGGTTACGGGAACAACAATCTCCCCCGTTGTAATTGTTGGCAACACTCACAACAAAAGCCATTATGTAGCAGTCCTTCATAATCTTCTTAGAGTAATAATCCAGAAGCAAATGGATTACAACTCCCCCTAAATATGCACTCCCCTTTCCTTAATAGCTCCCCCTGCATTGTTGCTTTTCTCCCCTTTTGCCAACCAATTACAAATTTGAAAAACCCGTAAAGTAGAGATGGATGATTCACCTAAACTTCAGGCTTGAGGAGGCATTTGCACAGACAGACTCATTCTGAGCTTTTCAAATAGCTCTGTGGACAGAGGTTTAGTTAGAATGTCTGAGATTTGATCTTTAGTGCCAACATACTCCAACTGAATTGTGCCCTCTTCCACTTGATCCTTGATAAAGTGATACCGGAGGTCAATATGCGTGCTCCTTGAATGTTGAACTAGATTCTTGCTAAGATCAATTGCACTTTGATTATCACAAAGTACACTTACTAGTAACTTCACTTCAACACCCAAATTTGCCAATTGTCTTTGCATCCATATCACCTGAGTACTTGCTGCACAAGCAGCCATATACTCAGCCTAAGCTATGCTCAAAGCAACACTGTTTTGCTTTCTACTTAACCATGCAACACACTTTGAACCCAAGTAGAAGTTGCAGCCACTGGTTGATTTTCTGTCATCTGTACTTCCTGCCCAGTCTGCATCAGTGTATGCTTGTAGTTTTATAGAATCCATGGCAGGATACCATAAACCCATTTCCAATGTCCCTTTGAGGTATCTTAGGATTCTTTTCATTGCCAACACATAAGATTCCTTAGGATCAGCTTGGAATCTGCTGGCAATGCACACAGCTTGCATGAGATCAGGCCTTGATGGTGTAGGGCTTGTACTCCTTCCTTCCTGATCTTTTGTTAACTTACAGCCCACTGTCATAGGGGTACTGACAGGTCTGCTATCCTTCATGCCAAACTTTTTCAACATCTCTTTGGCATATTTTGTATGAGAAATAAAAATACCTTCTTCACACTATTTTATCTGTAACCCAAGAAAGTAAGTCATTTCTCCAATCAATGACATCTCAAATTCCTCACTCATCTTCTGTGCAAATTCTTGGCATAGCTTAGAGTGATCCCCTCCAAAGATGATATCATCTATATATACTATGGTTATCAGCTGACCTTTCTCTGAGTTGAACACATATAAGTTATTATCAACTGTTCCTCTTTTGAAGTTCAACCTTCTCAAATACGCATCCAGCTTGCTGTACCATGCTCTTAGGGCTTGTTTAAAGCCATACAAGGCTTTTTTCAGCTTGCACACGTGTGTCTTATCCTCACTGATTTGTACTTCATCGGGTTGTTCAATATACACTTCTTCTTTCAGGAGCCCATTTAGAAAGGCTGATTTCACATCCATCTGATCAACTTTATACCTCTTATGTGCTGCCAAAGCTAAGAACATTCTAATAGTTTCTAGCCTTGCTACTGGTGCAAAAGTTTCATCAACATCTACTCCTTTTATCTGAGTGTAGCCTTTGTAAACCAGCCTAGCCTTGTTCCTCACCACCTTCCCATCTTCATTGTGTTTATTTCTAAACACCCATTTTGTTCCTATGACATTTTTTGTTAGTGGGTGTTGGAACCAACTCCCATGTATCATTCTTCTCGATTTGATCCAGCTCCTCATTGATAGCTTTGACCCAGGCTTTGTCTTGTGCAGCCTCTTCAATAGATTTAGGTTCAACTTGTGAGAGTAAAGTAGTGGCTCCCACAATTCTTCTTCTTGTTGTAACTCCTGCTAGTCACCTATGATCTGATTTCCTTGATGAGCACTGGACCAAGTTTTCTTTGTCTTTCTCTCTTGCACAGTCTTAGTTGTAAGAGGATCTCTTTCTTCATCTTCAGACCCACTCTTCTCTGAGTCTGAACTTACTTCTTTCCCCTTTTCTTCATGTTGGTATGATTCTTCATCTATCTTGAAGTCACCTTCTTCACTATCCTCAGCTTCTCCATTTTGCATTGTTTTCCAGTTTTCATCTATTCTCACATCACTGGAAGTGACCACTTTTCCCAGTTTATGCAGGAAAACTTTGTAACCTTTTGTCTTGGCTGAGTATCCCATAAAGATGCCTTCATCTGACCTAGCATGGAATTTTCCCAAGTTTTGCTCCTTATTCTTCACAAAATATGGGCTGCCAAAGATTCTGAGATACTTGGCTGTTGTCTTCTTCCCACTCCATAGCTCATATGGAGTTTTATCAGTATTGGGTCTTAGTAAAACTCTGTTCAGTAGGTGCACGGCTGTAAATGTTGCTTCTGTCCAAAATCTTGTGTGAAGCTTGGATTCCAGTAGTAGAGTTCTTGCCATTTCAACCACAGCTCTATTTTTCCTTTCTACAACCCCATTCTATTGAGGTGTTCTTGTTGCTGCCATTTGATGGTGAATTCCATGCTTCTCAAGGTAATCTTCAAAAGCTTCATTTGTGAATTCAGTGCCTTGAACTGACCTCAATACTTTGATCTTCTTTTCACTCTCATTTTCAGCCAATCTTCTGTATCTCTTGAAGCATTTCAAAACTTCTGACTTGTGTTTAAGGTGCATGATGCAGGTCCTTCTGGAATAATCATCAACAAACAAGATGAAGTACCTCTCACCATTCAACCCTTTTGTTCTCATCGGCCCACACAAATCAGTATGTACAATGTCAAGTACTGCTTCAGAATTGAACTCTTTGGTCTTATACTGCTTTCTGGCATGTTTTCCTTGAGAGCATGCTGAGCAGACATACTCTCTCTCTCTCCTGAGGTCTGGAATGTCTCTGATTGCATGAGTAGTGGTCAGCTTCCTCATGTTCTTCTGTGTTAAGTGTCCCAGCCTCCTATACCAGAGTTGATTTTATTCTTCTTTTGTAAGTAAATAGTTGTTTGTCTTGTCCTCATCAATCACATATAAATTTCTAGCTGTTCTCTTCCTAGCTGCAACAGTATTGCCTTCTTTATTTTTTACTTGGCAACCTATTTTTGTGAATATTACTTCATGATCTTCATTGCATAATTGGCTAACAGATGCTAGATTATATCTGAGTCCTTCAATGTGCAAAACATCTTTTAGCTTTCCTTTTCCAATATTTACTGACCCCTAACCACTGATGTTGAGTGAATCATCATTGCCAAACTTGACTCTGCCTTCTCTTGACTTGTTCAGCTTTGATAATTTACTCTTATCTCCTGTCATGTGTGAAGTGCATCCACTATTAAGGATCCACTGCTTATCCTTATAGTCTTATCCTTATAGTCAGCTTTTAGTGCAATTTCAGCTATATTAGCTACCTCCCTTTTAGCTTTATATTCCTTTTTTTGAACTGGCTTGAAGATAGCTTTCTCCTTTTTCTCAGCTTTGACTGCACCAATTGTTTTCATTGTGCCATTGAGTGCCTTCTCTTGCTCAGGGAGAAGTGTCATGCATCTCTTGGCATTATGGCCATCCTGCCCGAACCTTTCACACTGTTCCAAGTCTGCCAATATAGCAAACTTGTTCTTTGAAACCACTAGTTTGGGCTTCCACTAACAATCCTTGTCAGTGTGTCCTTGCTTTTTACAGTATGTGCAAGAACTCATAACAGGTGTTCTCCTCTGAATTTTGTATTGTCTCCCTCTGTATGCAGCATCGGATCTTCTCAAGTTGGAGACATATACCGGCCTTCTCCACCAGCATTTACTTGCCTTATCACCCCAAACTCCACAATAAAAGTAGTGACCTTGAAACTGCCTCTTCTTGGGTCTAACCACAGCTTGTCTTCTTTTGTTCATTACTTGCTGTGTAGGCAAGGTTGCTGGCTTCTTTGCTTTGGCTGGCTGACTTTCTTTTCTTCATTTTTGTTTGCAACCCTAGGTTGCTTCTTCAAATCTTCTTTATTTTCAGCCTTCACTGTTCCTGGCTGATCAGTTTTTTCTTTCTGAGACTTAGCAGCTATGGGCTGCTGCTCTTTAACCACATACATCATTTTTGGCCCTGACTTTGGTTTGATAACTATCTTCTTTTCTTCAGCTATCTTCTCCTGAGTCACAGCCTTCTCTTTCAACTTCTGTGGCAAAGTCTCATTCTTCTTTTCTCTTGCAGAGCTTGTTTCTCCTACCACGTCAAGCTTCTGCAAGTTCTCTTCACTCTTTTTGAGTTGTTGCTGGAGTCTCAGCAACTCTATCTCCATTTCTTCAATTGTTGAAGTCCTTGAGGCAAGCTCCATTGTAAGGTATTCACATATTTTGATCTATTCTTCAAATCTTCTCTTCAAGTCAATATGTTCAGCCCTTATTTCATCTTTTTGACTTTCTGCTTCCTCAATCTTTGCTTCAACTTGTTTTATATGGGCCTCCAACCTTCTTATGGTTTTGCCCCTTCTGATTATCTCCTTTGAAGCTGAGTTAGAAGCAGCTTCAAGATCTGGTTCTTCTTCATCAACCTCCTCTTCCTCTTCAGAGGTTGAACTACCACATTGAGCTGATGCCATAAAGGCATGCTCATCTAATGAGTCTACATCTTCCTCCTCATTAGCTTCTTTTGTCTGGCTCACATAACTCTTGAATGAGCCTTTCTTCTTCTTCTATGGGTTGGCAGTCTTCTTGCTGGACTTCTTTGATTTGGATGATGGTCTTCTCCATTTTGAATCCTTCTCATCATTACCATCCTCATCTTCATCATCAAGTTTCACTTTGCACTAAGAAGCAAAGTGTCCAGTCTTCCCATAACGATAACATCTCAAAGACAATTGTCCTTTTCCCTTCTTAGACCCCTTTTTGTGAAGTAAGCCAACACTTCACCTTCACTTTCTTCCTCATCATCATCATCATCCTCACTAGATGATTCTTCCTTTTCTCTTATCTTTAAGTGTTTCATAGTTTTGAAAGCTGCCTCCTTTGATAGCTGCCTCCTTTGATAGCTTTGATGTTGAGGAGCTTTCATTTGACTTTGATGTTGAGTCCAATACTTGTATTTTTGTGTATTTAACATTTTCAAATATTATGGTCTCTCACAATCCAAATGTAATGGCATTAGTAATAAATTTAAAAATCAAAATATTGCACATTTTCAATTTTTAGAATTCTAAATTCATATAGGGATAAATGCACTGTTAATAATCAGTTGAATTTAAATTTTAAAATTTTTTTAATTATCTCCTTTACCACAAAGTTATTTGAAATGATTTATATAATTTTAGTCTAAAAATATACAACATAAGAAAAAGCAAATGCAAGGGACTCTAACAAGAAATTTGCCCACCCCCCTCAAGCGCAATATGTTCGACCTAACATTGAAACTTGGGATTACTGTTTATAATATTCTTTCACTAAAGTGTACGATATACAATTAAGTCCAATACTTGTATCTTTGTGTATTTAACATTTTCAAATATTATATTCTCTCACAATTCAAATGTAATGACATTAGCAATAAATTTAGAAATCAAAACATTACACTTTTTCAATTTTTAGAATTCTAAATTCCTATAAGGATAAATAAACAGTTAATAATTCATTGAATTTAAATTTTGAAATTTTTTTAGTTATCTCCTTTGCCTCAATGCTATTTGAAATGATTAATATAGTTTTAGTCTAAAAACATACAACATAAGACAAAGGAAATGCAATGGATTCTAATAAGAAGTTTCCCCACCCCCTTCAAGGGCAATATGCTCAACCTAATATTGAAATTTGCGATTGCTATTTATATTATTTTTCCACTAAAATGTATTGTATATAATTGAGTCCAATACTTCAATTTTTGTTTATTTAACATTTTCAAATATTATGTTTTCTCACCATTCAAATGTAATGGCATTAGTAATAAATTTAAAAATCACAGCATTGCACTTTTTCAATTTTCAGAATTTTAAATTCCTATAGAGATAAATGCACTACTAATAATCAGTTGAATTTAAATTTTGAAAATTTTTTAATTATCTCCTTTGCCACAATATTATTTGAAATGATTTATATAATTTTAGTCTACAAATATAAAACATAAGAAAAAACAAATGTAAGGGACTCTAATAAGAAGTTTGCCCAACCCCCTCAAGCGCAATATGCTCGACCTAACATTGAAACTTGCGATTGCTATTTATAATTTTCTTCCACTAAAGTGTAATATATACAATTGAGTCCAATACTTGTATTTTTGTTATTTAACATTTTCAAATATTATGTTTTCTCACCATTCAAATGTAATGGCATTAGCAATAAATTTAAAAATCAAAACATTGCAATTTTTCAATTTCTAGAATTCTAAATTCCTATAGGAATAAATGCACTCTTAATAATCAATTGAATTTAAAATTTGAAATTTTTTTAATTCTCTCCTTTGCCACAATGTTATTTGAAATGATTTATACAATTTTAGTCTACAAATATAAAACATAAGAAAAAGCAAATGCAAGGGACTCTACTAAGAAGTTTGCCCACCCCCCTCAAGCGCAATATGCTCGACTTAACATTCAAGCTTCTGATTGCTATTTATAATATTCTTCCACTAAAATGTATTTTATCCAATTGAGTCTAATACTTATATTTTTGTGTTTTTAACATTTTCAAATATTATGTTTTCTCGTAATTTGAATGTAATGACATTATTAATAAATTTAAATATCAAAACATTGCACTTTTTCAATTTTAGAATTCTAAATTCCTATAGGGATAAATGCACTGTTAATAATCAATTGAATTTAAATTTTAAAAATTTTTTAATTCTCTCCTTTGCCACAATGTTATTTGAAATGATTTATATAATTTTAGTCTACAAATATACAACATAAGAAAAAGCAAATGCAAGGGAATCTAATAAGAAGTTTGCCCAGCCCCCTCAAGCGCAATATGTTCAACCTAACATTCAAACTTGAGATTGCTATTTATAATATTCTTCCACTAAAGTGTATTTTATCCAATTGAGTCCAATACTTGTATTTTTGTGTATTTAACCTTTTCAAATATTATGTTTTCTCACAACTCAAATTTAATGACATTAGTAATAAATTTAAAAATCAAAACATTGCATTTATTCAATTTTAGAATTCTATAATCCTATAAAGATAAATGCACTATTAATAATCAGTTGAATTTAAATTTTGAATTTTTTTTTAATTCTCCTTTGCTATAATGCTATTTGAAATGATTTATATAATTTTAGTCTAAAAATATACAACATAAGAAAAAGCAAATGCCAGGGTCTCTAATAAGAATTTTGCCCACCCCCTTCAAGTGCAATATGCTCGACCTAACTTTGAAACTTGAGATTGCTATTTATAATTTTCTTCCACTAAAGTGTCATTTATATAATTGAGTCCAATATTTTTGTATATTTAACATTTTCAACTATTATGATTTTCTCACCATTCAAATGTAATGACATTAGCAATAAATTTACAAATCCAAACATTGCATTTTTTTAAATTTTAGAATTCTAAATTCCTATAGGGATAAATGCAATGTTAATAATCAGTTGAATTTAAATTTTGAAAATTTTTTAGTAATCTCCATTGCCTCAATGCTATTTGAAATGATTTATATAGTTTTAGTCTAAGAATATACAACATAAGAAAAAGGAAATGCAATGGACTCTAATAAGAAATTTCCCCACCCCCTCAAGTGTAATATGCTCAACCTAACATTGAAACATGGGATTGCTATTTATAATTTTCTTCCACTAAAGTGTAATTTATACAATAGAGTCCAATACTTGTATTTTTGTTTATTTAACATTTTCAAATATTATGTTTTCTCACCAATTAGATATAATGGCATTAGCAATAAATTTTAAAATCAAAACATTGCACGTTTTCAATTTTTAGAATTCTAAATTGCTATAAGGATAAATGCACTCTTAATAATCAATTGAATTTAAATTTGAAATTTTTTTAATTATCTCCTTTGCCATAATGTTATTTGAAATGATTTACATAATTTTAATCTACAAATATACAACATAAGAAAAAGGAAATACAAAGGACTCTAAGAAAAAGTTTGCCCAGTCCCCTCAAGTGCAATATGCTCGACATAACATTCAAAACCTAGGATTGCTATTTATAGTATTCTTCCACTAAAGTGTATTTTATCCAATTGAGTCCAACACTTGTATTTTTGTGTATTTAACATTTTCCAATATTATGTTTTCTCATAATTCAAATGTAATGGCATTAGCAATAAATTTAAAAATCAAAACATTGCACTTTTTCAATTTTAGAATTCTAAATTCCTATAGGGATAAATGCACTACTAATAATCAGTTGAATTTAAATTTTAAAATTTTTTTAATTATCTCTTTTTGCCACAATGTTATCTAAATGATTTATATAATTTTAGTCTAAAATATACAACATAAGAAAAGCAAATGCAAGGGACTCTAAAAAAAATGTTTGCCCACCCCCTCAAGCGCAATATGCTTGACCTAACATTAAAACTTGCAATTGCTATTTATAATTTTCTTCCACTAAAATGTAATTTATGCAATTGAGTCCAATACTTGTATTTTGTTATTAAAGATTTTCAAATATTATGTTTTCACATAATTCAATGTAATGACATTAGCAATAAATTTAAAATCAACACATTGTACTCTTTCAATTTTAGAATTCTAAATTCCTATAGGGATAAATGCACTGTTAATAATCAGTTGAATTTAAATTTTAAAACTTTTTTAATTATCTCCTTTGCCACAATGTTATTTAAAAATGATTTATATAATTTAGTCTAAAATATACAACGTAGGAAAAAGCAAATGCAAGGGACTCTAAAAAGAATTTGCCTACCCCCTCAAGCGCAATATGCTCGACCTAACGTGAAACTTGGGATTGCTATTTATAATTTTCTTCCACTAAAATGTAATTTATACAATTGAGTCCAATATTGTATTTTTGTTATTTTAACATTTTTAAATATTATGTTTTCTCACCATTCAAATGTAATGGATTAGCAATAATTTAAAAATCAAAACATTGTAATTTTTTCAATTTCTAGAATTCTAAATTCCTATAGGGATAAATGCACTCTCGATAATCAATTGAATTTAAATTTTGAAATTTTTTTAGTTCTCTCCTTTGCCACAATGTTATTTGAAATAATTTATACAATTTTAGTCTACAAATATAAACATAAGAAAAGCAA
>JAIRCJ010000166.1:14132-196377 GCA_020883675.1 Bruguiera gymnorhiza
TGGAGCTCTTCAAACTAGTACACCAAGCTGTTAAGCTTTTATCCTGGTGAACCTGTGCTCTGATACCATGAAGTTCCCAACTTCACCCTAGGATCTACTAAGTTTGTGATACTGAGAGGGGGGGTGAATCAGTAATCACCACAATTCACAATTCGCAGGAAGTGACAACTTCAATCTCTTCTTAAAAGCAAACTCTTCTCAGATTCGACTAAGGTAGATCTATTGCTACCTACTAATCACAATAGTCCCCAAGTCACCTTTCAGACACCTTGCTAATAGACAATTCGGATGTTCTTGTTTAGGTCTTCGTTAGGTTATGGGTTGGCTGATACTTTAGCTGCGTTCACAACTCAATTCAAAAACACGAGAACGTAAAGCAAATTAAGACAGCACCACGAGATTTTACGTGGTTCCCGTCAACGTGACGTACATCCACGTGGTAGGGACTCTCCCTTACCGAGACTATCCACTATACTTGAGAATTCCAGTTACAATGGATGTCTTAATCTTCTGCTCCTTTCACTATTGCAATTACTAAGCAAGTACAATACAAAGAGTGTCACTTACTGTGTCTACCCTTCGTCTAGCTTGTCTTGCCTATGTTGAATTGAAAGGCTGCTCCACTGCCGCTTAGAAGTTCACCGCAACGCTCTCTAACTCTCTGAAGAAATCTAGAAATACGTTGAGTTCTTTCCGATGCTTCGGCCAAATTCCTTCTCTAGGTTGTCTCACACAGCTCCTGCTTTCACCGTCTCAAAGGTTTCACAGCTTGCACTCAAGCTTCTGGCCTGCCGTTTCAACCGTCTCATGGCCTGCCCCACGCTTCTGATCAGTCACGCGTTGCACGTTCTGGTCTCACGCTCCTGGTTGCTGTTTCACGTCTCTTGGCCTGCCTTACACTACTGGTTTTTTCTGGTTCACGGTCTCTTGCCCTGCCTCACGCTTCTAGTCTGCTGTCTTCTCTTCCGGGTGGTCTCACGGATACCAGGTCTGCTGTCTTCTCTTCCGGGTGGTCTGCTTCTTATTTCTCCTCTTGCTGGTTGTGCGTTTCTGGTTTGGTTGCAGGATGTGTTTCTGGTTTGCTTGCAGGAGGCGTTTCTGGTTTGCCTGCAGGATGTGTTTCTGGTTTGGCTTGCAGGACGTGTTTCTGGTTTGCTTGCAGGACGTGTTTCTGGTTTGCTTGCAGGAGGTTGCACGTTCTGGTTTGCTCTCTCCGGTGGTGACGTTTCTGGTTTTGCTCTCCTGGTTGGTGTTTGTTTCTGATCTCTTGCCGTTCTGCTCTCTCTTCCTTTTGGCCGGTTGCTGTAGGGTTGCTGTTTATTCAATTGTGTTGGCCCTCTTCCCTAGTTTTGTCTTCCAAGGCCTTTATATACTCTCTTCCATGAAACCCTAATAGGGCTTACATGACAGATTTACGTTCTTGCCCTTATGCTGCAGATTTACTTTCTTGCCCTTCCATGTGACTTTGCTGCCCTTCCATGTGACTTTACTCTCTTGCACACTTAACCCTCGTTGACAACAATTACAACCCATACAAGGCTGTGGGAACAACAGACTCTAATAGAACTTTGCCCACCCCCCTCAAGCGCAATATGCTTGACCTAACATTGGAAACTTGGGATTGCTATTTATAATTTTCTTCCACTAAAGTGTAATTTATACTTACATTTTTGTGTATCTAACATTTTCAAATATTATGTTTTTCTCACCATTCAAATGTAATGGTATTAGCAATAAATTTTAAAATCAAAACATTGCACTTTTTCAATTTTTAGAATTCTCAATTCCTTAGGGATAAATGCACTGTAAATAATTAGTTGAATTTAAATTTTGAAATTTTTTTAGCAATCTCCATTGCCTCAATGCTATTTGAAGTCATTTATATAGTTTTAGTCTAAGAACATACAACATAAGAAAAGGAAATGCAATGGACTCGAATAAGAAGTTTCCCCACCCCCCGCAAGCGCAATATGCTCAACCCAATATTAAAGTTTGCGATTGCTATTTCTATTATCCTTCCACTAAAGAGTATTGGATATAATTAAGTCCAACACTTGTATTTTGTCTATTTAACATTTTCAAATATTATGTTTTCTCACCGTTAAAATGTAATGGCATTAGTAATAAATTTAAAAATCAAAACATTGCCTTTTTTCAATTTTCAGAATTCTAAATTCTTATAGGGATAAATGCACTTTTAATAATCAATTCAATTTAAATTTTGAAATTTTTTTAATTATCTGCTTTGCCACAATGCTATTTGAAATGATTTATATAAATTTAGTCTAAAAATATACAACAGAAGAAAAAGCAAATGCAAGGGACTTTAATAAGAACTTTGCCCACCCCCCTCAAATGCAATATGCTCGACCTAACATTGAAACTTGGGATTGTTATTTATAATTTTCTTCTACTAAAGTGTAATTTATATAATTGAGTCCAATACTTACATTTTTGTGTATCTAACATTTTCAAATATTATTTTTTTCTCACCATTCAAATGTAATGACATTAGCGATAAATTTTAAAATCAAAACATTGCACTTTTTCAATTTTTAGAATTCTCAATTCCTTAGGGATAAATGCACTGTAAATAATTAGTTGAATTTAAATTTTGAAATTTTTTTAGTAATCTCCATTGCCTCAATGCTATTTGAAGTGATTTATATAGTTTTAGTCTAAGAACGTACAACATAAGAAAAAGGAAATGCAATGGACTCGAATAAAAAGTTTCCACACCCCGCTCAAGCGCAATATCCTCAACCCAATATTAAAGTTTGCGATTGCTATTTATATTATTCTTCCACTAAAGAGTATTGTATATAATTGAGTCCAATACTTGTATTTTTGTCTATTTAACATTTTCAAATATTACATTTTCTCACCATTAAAATGTAATGGCATTAGTAATAAATTTAAAAATCAAAATTTGCTTTGCCACAATGCTATTTGAAATAATTTATATAAATTTAGTCTAAAAATATACAATAGAAGAAAAAGCAAATGCAAGGGACTTTAATAAGAACTTTGCCCACCCCCCTCAAGCGTAATAAGCTCGACCTAACATTGAAACTTGGGATTGCTATTTATAATTTTCCTCCACTAAAGTGTAATTTATACAACTGAGTCCAATACTTATATTTTTATGTATCTAACATTTTCAAATATTATGTTTTTCTCACCATTCAAATGTAATGGCATTAGCAATAAATTTTAAAATCAAAACATTGCACTTTTTCAAATTTTAGAATTCTCAATTCCTATAGAGATAAATTCACTGTTAATAATCAGTTGAATTTAAATTTTGAAATTTTTTAGTAATCTCCATTGCCTTAATGCTATTTGAAGTGATTTATATAGTTTTAGTCTAAGAACATACAACATAAGAAAAAACAAATGTAATGGACTCTAATAAGAAGTTTCCCTACTACCCTCCAGCGTAATATGCTCAAACCTAATATTGAAGTTTGCGATTGCTACTTATATTATTCTTCCATTAAAGTGTATTGTATATAATTGAGTCCAGTACTTATATTCTTGTTTATTTAACATTTTCAAATATTATGTTTTCTCACCATTAAAATGTAATGGCATTAGTAATAAATTTTAAATTCAAAACATTGCACTTTTTCAATTTTTAGAATTCTAAATTCCTATAGAGATAAATGCACTGTTAATAATCAGTTAAATTTAAATTTTGAAAATTTTTTAGCAATCTCCATTGCCTTAATGCTATTTGAAGTGATTTATATAGTTTTAGTCTAAGAACATACAACATAGGAAAAGGGAAATGCAATCGACTCTAATAAGAAGTTTCCCCACCACCCTCAAGCACAATATGCTCAACCTAATATTGAAGTTTGCGATTGTTCTTTATATTATTCTTCCACTACAGTGTATTATATATAATTGAGTCCAATACCTATATTTTTATTTATTTAACATTTTCAAATATCATGTTTTCTCACCATTAAAAATGTAATGGCATTAGTAATAAATTTAAAAATCAAAACATTGCACTTTTTCAATTTTCAGAATTCTAAATTCCTATATAGATAAATGCACTGTTAATAGTTTGTTGAATTTAAATTTTGAAATTTTTTTAATTATCTGCTTTGCCACAATACTATGTGAAACGATTTATATAATTTTAGTCTAAAAATATACAACATAAGAAAAAGCAAACTCAAGGGACTCTAATAAGAAGTTTGCCCACCCCCCTCAAGTGCAATATGCTCGACTTAATATTAAAAGTTGTGATTGCTATTTATAATTTTCTTCCACTAAAGTGTAATTTATACAATTGAGTCCAATACTTGTATTTTTGTATATTTAACATTTTCAAATATTATATTTTCTGCACCATTCAAATGTAATGGCATTAGGAATAAATTTTAAAGTTAAAACATTGCACGTCTTCAATTTTTAGAATTCTAAATTGCTATAAGGATAAATGCACTGTTAATAATCAATTGAATTTAATTTTTGAAATTTTTTTAATTATCTCCTTTGCCACAATGCTATTTGAAGTGATTTATATAGTTTTAGTCTAAGAACATACAACATAGGAAAAAGGAAATGCAATGGACTCTAATAAGAAGTTTCGCCACCATCCTCAAACGCAATGTGCTCGACCTAACACTAAAACTTGGGATTGCTATTTAAAATTTTCTTCCACTAAAGTGTAATTTATACAACTGAGTCCAATACTTGTATTTTTGTGTATCTAACATTTTCAAATATTATCTTTTTCTCACCATTCAAATGTAATGCCATTTGCAATAAATTTTAAAATCAAAACATTGCACTTTTTCAATTTTTTGAATTCTAAATTCCTATAGGGATAAATTCACTGTTAATGAATCAGTTGAGTTTAAATTTTGAAATTTTTATAGTAATCTCCATTACCTCAATGCTATTTGAAGTGATTTATATAGTTTTAGTCTAAAAAGATACAACATAAGAAAAGGGAAATGCAATGGACTCTAATAAGAAGTTTCGCCACCACCCTCAAGTGCAATATTCTCAACCTAATATTGAAGTTGGCGATTGTTCTTTATATTATTCTTCCACTATAGTGTATTGTATATAATAGAGTCCAATACTTGTATTTTTATTTATTTAACATTTTCAAATATTATGTTTTCTCACCATTAAAATGTAATGACATTAACAATAAATTTAGAAATCAAAACATTGCACTTTTTCAATTTTTAAAATTCTAAATTCCTATAGGGATAAATGCACTGTTAATAATCAGTTGAATTTAAATTTTGAAATTTTTTTAATTATCTCTTTTGCCACAATACTATTTGAAATGATTTAAATAATTTTAGCCTAAAAATATACAACATAAGAAAAAGCAAACTCAAGGCACTCTAAGAAGAAGTTTGCCCACCCCCCTTAAGCGTAATATACTGGACCTAGCATTGAAACTTGGGATTGCTATTTATAATTTTCTTCCACTAAAGTGTAATTTAGACAATTGATTCCAATACTTGTATTTTTGTCTATTTAACATTTTTAAATATTATGTTTTCTCCCCATTCAAATGTAATGGTATTAGCAATAAATTTAAAAATCAAAACATTGCACTTCTTCAATTTTTAGAATTCTAAATTCCTATAAGCATAAATGCGCTATTAATAATCAATTGAAGTTAAATTTTGAATTTTTTTTAATTATCTCCTTTGCCACAATGCTATTTGAAATGATTCATATAATTTTAGTCTAAAAATATACAACATAAGAAAAATCAAATGCAAGGAACCCTAATAAGAAGTTTGCCCACCCCCCTCAAGCACAATGTGCGCGAACTAACATTAAAACTTCAGATTGCTATTTATAATTTTCTTCCACTAAAGTGTAATTTATGCAATTGAGTCCAATACTTGTATTTTTGTGTATTTAACATTTTCAAATATTATGTTTTTCCCACCATTCAAATGTAATGGCATTTGCAATAAATTTTAAAATCAAAACATTGTACTTGTTCAATTTTTGGAATTCTATATTCATATAGGGATAAATGCACTGTTAATAATCAGTTGAATTGAAATTTTGAAATTTCGTTAGTAATCTCCATTGCCTTAATGCTATTTGAAGTGATTTATATAATTTTAGTCTAAGAACATACAACATAAGAAAAAGGAAATGCAATGGACTCTAAAAAGAAGTTTCCCCACCACCCTCAAACACAATATACTCAACCCAATATTGATGTTTGGGATTGCTATTTATATTATTCTTCCACTAAAGTGTATTATATATAATTGAGTCCAATACTTGCATTTTTGTTCATTTAAGATTTTCAAATATTATGTTTTCTCACCATTAAAATGTAATGACATTAGCAATAAATTTAAAAATCAAAATATTGCATTTTTTCAATTTTTAGAATTCTAAATTCCTATAGGGATAAATGCACTGTTAATAATCAGTTGAATTTAAATTTTCAAATTTTTTTAATTATCTGCTTTACCACAATGCTATTTGAAATGATTTATATAATTTGAGTCTAAAAATATACAACATAAGAAAAAGTAAACGGAAGGGACTATAATAAGAAGTTTGCCCACCACCCTCAATAATAATATGCTCGACGTAATAGTGAAACTTGGGATTGCTATTTATAATTTTCTTCCACTAAAGTGTAATTTATACAATTGAGTCCAATACTTGTATTTTTGTGTATCTAACATTTTCAAATATTATGTTTTTTTCACCATTCAAATGTAATGGCATTAGTAATAAATTTTAAAATCAAAATATTGCACTTTTTCAATTTTTAGAATTCTAAATTCCTATAGGGATAAATGCACTATTAATAATCAGTTGAATTTAAATTTTGAAATTTTTTTAGTAATCTCCTTTGCCTTAATGCCATTTGAAGTGATTTATATAGTTTTAGTCTAAGAATATACAACATAGGAAAAAGGGAATGCAATGGACTCTAATAAATAACTTCCCTACCCCCCCCTCAAGTGCAATATGCTCAATCAAATATTGAAGTTTGCGATTGCTATTTATGTTATTCTTCCACTAAAGTGTATTGTATCTAATTGAGTCCAATACTTGCATTCTTGTTCATTTAAGATTTTCAAATATTATATTTTCTCACCATTAAAATGTAATGGCTTTAGTAATAAATTTTAAAATCAAAACATTGCACTTTTTCAATTTTTAGAATTCTAAATTCCTATAGGGATAAATGTACTGTTAATAATCAGTTGAATTTAAATTTTGAAGATTTTTTAATTAGCTGCTTTGCCATAATGCTATTTGAAATGATTTATATAATTTTAGTCTAAAAATATACAACATAAGAAAAAGCAAACGTAACGGATTCTAATAAGAAGTTTGCCCACTCCTCTCAAGCACAATATGCTCGACCTAACATTTAAACATGGGATTACCATTTACAATTTTCTTCCACTAAAGTTTAATTTATACAACTGAGTCCAATATATGTATTTTTGCTTATTTAACATTTTCAAATATTGTGTTTTCTCACCATTCAAATATAATGGCATTAGCAATAAATTTAAAAATCAAAACTATGCACTTGTTCAATTTTTAGAATTCTAAATTCCTATAGGGATAAATGCTCTGTTAATAATCAGTTGAATTTAAATTTTGAATTTTTTTTAATTATCTCCTTTGTCACAATGGTATTTGAAATGATTTATATAATTTTAGTCTAAAAATATAAAACATAAGAGAAAGCACGTGCAAGGGACAACAATAAGAAATTTCCCCACCCCCCTCAAGCACAATATGCTCGACTTGATATTGAAACTTGTGATTGCTATTTATAATTTTCTTCCACTAAAGTGTAATTTATAGAATTGAGTCCAATACTTGTATTTTTGCATATTTAACATTTTCAAATATTAAGTTTTTTGCACCATCCAAATGTAATGGCATTATGAATAAATTTTAAAATCAAAACATTGCACTTTTTCAATTTTTAGAATTCCAAATTGCTATAGGGATAAATGCACTATTAATAATTAGTTGAATTTAAATTTTGAAATTTTTTTAGTAATCTCCATTGCCTCAATGGTTTTTGAAGTGATTTATGTAGTTTTAGTCTAAGAACATACAACATAAGCAAAAGGAAATGCAATGGACTCTAATAAGAAGCTTCCCCACCCCCCTCAAGTGTAATATGCTCTACCCAATATTGAAGTTTGCGATTGCTATTTATACTATTCTTCCACTAAAGTGTATTGTCTGTAATTGAGTCCAATACTTGTATTTTTGTTTATTTAACATTTTCAAATATTATGTTCTCTCATCATTCAAATGTAATGGCATTAGCAATAAATTTAAAAATCAAAACATTGCACTTTTTCAATTTTTAGAATTCTAATTTCCTATACGGATAAATGAACTGTTAATAATCAATTGAATTTAAATTTTGAAATTTTTTTAATTATCTGCTTTGCCACAATGCTATTTGAAATGATTTATATAATTTTTGTCTAAAAATATACAACATAAGAAAAAGTAAATGCAAGGGGCTCTACTAAGAAGTTTGCCCACCCCGCTCAAGTGCAATATGCTTGACCTAACATTGAAACTTGGGATTGCTATTTATAATTTTCGTCCATTAAAGTGTAATTTATGGATTTGTGTCCAATACTTGTATTTTTGTTTATTTAACATTTTCAAATATTATGTTCTCTCACCATTCAAATGTAATGACATTAGCAATAAATTTAAAAATCAAAACATTGCACTTGTTCAATTTTTAGAATTCTAAATTCCTATAAGGATAAATGCTCTGTTAATAATCAATTGAATTTAAATTTTGAATTTTTTTTAATTATTTCCTTTGCCACAATGTTATTTGAAATGATTTATATAATTTTAGTCTAAAAATATATAACATAAGAAAAAGCAAATGCAAGGGACTAATAAGAAGTTTACCCACCCCCCTCAAGCGCAATATGCTCGATGTAACAGTGAAACTTGGGATTGCTATTTATAATTTTCTTCCACTAAAGTGTAATTTGTACAATTACGTCCAATACTTGTATTTTTGTGTATTTAACATTTTCAAATATTATGTTTTTCCCACCATTCAAATGTAATGGCACTAGGAATAAATTTAAAAATCAACACATTGCACTTTTACATTTTTTAGAATTCTAAATTCCTATAGGGACAAATTCACTGTTAATAATCAGTTGAATTTAAATTTTGAAATTTTTTTAGTAACCTCCATTGCCTTAATGCTATTTCAAGTGATTTAGATAGTTTTAGCCTAAGAACATACAACATAAGAAAAAGGAAATGCAATGGGCTCTAATAAGAAACTTCCCCACCCCCCTCAAGCGCAATATGCTCAACCCAATATTGAAGTTTGCGATGGCTAGCTATACTATTCCTCCACTAAAGTATATGGTATCTAATTGAGTCCAATACTTGCATTTTTGTTCTTTTAAGATTTTCAAATATTATGTTCTCTCACCATTCAAATGTAATGGTATTAGCAATAAATATAAAAATCTAAACATTGCACTTTTTCAATTTTTAGAATTCCAAATTCCTATAGGGATAAATGCCCTGTTAATAATCAATTGAATTTAAATTTTGAATTTTTTTTAATTATCTCATTTGCCACAATGTTATTTGAAATGATTTATATAATTTTAGTCTAAAAATATACAATATATGAAAAAGCAAATGCAAGGGACTCTAATAAGAAGTTTCCCCACCACCCTCAAGCGCAATATGCTCGACCTAACACTGAAACTTGGGATTGCTATTTATAATTTTCTTCCACTAAAGTGTAATTTGTACAATGGAGTCCAATACTTGTATTTTTGTGAGTTTAACATTTTCAAATATTATGTTTTTCCCACCATTCAAATGTAATGGCATTAGCAATAAATTTTAAAATCAAAACATTGCACTTTCACAATTTTTAAACTTCTAAATTCCTATAGTGATAAATTCATTGTTAAGAATCAGTTGAATTTAAATTTTTGAAATTTTTTTAGTAATCTCGATTGCCTCAATGCTATTTGAAATAATCTATATAGTTTTAGTCTAAGAACATACAACATAAGAAAAAGGAAATTTAATGGACCCTAATAAGAAGTTTCCCTACCCCTCTCAAGGGCAATATACTCGACCTAATATTGAAGCTTGCGATTGCTATTTATATTATTCTTCCACTAAAGTGTATTGTATATAATTGAGTCCAATATTTGTATTTTTGTTTATTTAACATTTTCAAATGTTATGTTTTCTCACCATTAGAATGTAATGACATTAGCAGTAAATTTAAAAATCAAAACATTGCACTTTTTCAATTTTTAGAATTCTAAATTCCTATAGGGGTAAATGCACTATTAATAATGAGTTGAATTTATATTTTGAAATTTTTTTAATTATCTGCTTTGCCACAATGCTATTTGAAATCATTTATATAATTTTAGTCTAAAAATATAGAACATAAGAAAAAGCAAACGCAAGGGTCTCTAATAAAAAGTTTGCCCACCCCCCTGAAGCACAATATGCTCGACCTAACATTAAAACTTGAGATTGCTATTTATAAGTTTCTTCTACTAAAGTGTAATTTATACAATTGAGTCCAATACTAGTAATTTTGTTTATTTAACATTTTCAAATATTATGTTTTCTCACCATTAAATGTAATGACATTAGCAATAAATTTAAAAATTAAAACATTGCCCTTTTTCAATTTTTGGAATTCTAAATTCTTATAGGGATGAATGCACTGTTAATAATCAATTGAATTTAAATTTTGAAATTTTTTTAGTAATCCCCATTGCCTCAATGCTATTTGAAATGATTTATATAGTTTTAGTCTAAGAGTGTACAACATAAGAAAAAGGAAATGCAATGGATTCTAATATGAAGGTTCCCCACCTCCCTCAAGCGCAATATGCTCAACCCAATATTGAAGTTTGCGATTGCTATTTATATTATTTGAAATGATTCATATAATTTGAGTCTAAAAATATACAACATAAGAAAAAGCAAATGTAAGGGACTTTAATAAGAACTTTGCCCACCCCCCTCAAGCATAATAAGCTCGACCTAACATTGAAACTTGGGAGTGCTATTTATAATTTTCCTCCATTAAAGTGTAATTTATACAACTGAGTCCAATACTTATATTTTTATGTATCTAACATTTTCAAATATTATTTTTTTCTCACCATTCAAATGTAATGGCATTAGCAATAAATTTAAAAATCAAAACATTGCACTTTTCAATTTTTAGAATTCTAAATTCCTATAGGGATAAATGCTCTGTTAATAATCAGTTGAATTTAAATTGTCAAATTTTTTTAGTAATCTCCATTGTCTCAATGCTATTTAAAGTGATTTATATAGTTTTAGTTTAAGAACATACAACATAAGAAAAAGGAAATGCAATGGACTCCAATAAGAAGCTTCCCAACCCCCTCAAGCGCAATATGCTCGACCTAACATTGAAACTTGGGATTGCTATTTATAATTTTCTTCCACTAAAGTGTAATTTATACAATTCAGTCCAATACTTGTATTTTTGTGTATTTAACATTTTCATATATTATGTTTTTCTCACCATTCAAATGTAATGGCATTAGCAATAAATTTAGAAATCAAAACATTGCACTTTTTCAATTTTTAGAATTCTAAATTCTTATAGAAATAAATGCACTGTTAATAATGAGTTGAATTTAAATTTCGAAATTGTTTTAGTAATCTCTATTGCCACAATGCTATTTGAAATGATTTATATAGTTTTAGTCTAAGAACATACAACTTAAAAAAAAAAAGAAATGCAATGGACTCTAATAAGAATTTTCCCACCCCCCTCAAGCGCAATATGCTCAACTCAATATTGAAGTTTGCGATTGCTATTTATATTATTCTTCAACTAAATTGTACTGTATAACATTGAGTCCAATACTTGTATTTTTCTTTATTTAACATTTTCAAATATTATGTTTTCTCACCATTAAAATGTAATGGCATTAGCAATAAATTTAAAAATTAAAATATTGCACTTTTTCAATTTTTAGAATTCTAAATTCCTATAAGGATAAAGGCACTATAAATAATCAGTTGAATTTAAATTTTGAAATTTTTTTAATTATCTGCTTTGCCACAATGCTATTTGAAATGATTTATATAATTTTAGTCTAAAAATATGCAACATAAGAAAAAGCAAACGCAAGAGACTCTAATAAGAAGTTTGCCTACCCCCTTCAAGCGCAATATGCTCGACCTAATATTAAAACTTAGGATTGCTATTTATAATTTTCTCCCACTAAAGTGTAATATATACAATTGAGTCCAATACTTGTATTTTTGTGTATTATACATTTTCAAATATTATGTTTTTCTCACCATTCAAATGCAATGGCTTTAGCAATAAATTTTGAAATCTAAACATTGCACTTTTTCAATTTTTAGAATTCTAAATTCCAAAGGGATAAATGCACCGTTAAGAATTAGTTGAATTTAAATTTTAAAATTTTTTTAGTTATCTCTTTTGCCTCATTACTATTTGAAATGATTTTTATAGTTTTAGTCTAAAAACATACAACATAAGAAAAAGGAAATGCAATGGACTCTAATAAGAAGTTTCCCCACCCCCCTCAAGCACAATATGCTCAACCTAAATTGCTATAGGGATAAATGCACTGTTAAGAATCAGTTGAATTTAAATTTTAAAATTTGTTTAGTTATCTCTTTTGCCTCAATGCTATTTGAAATGATTTTTATTTGTTTAGTCTAAAAACATACAACATAAAAAAAAGGAAATGCAATGGACTCAACCTAATATAGAAACTTCCGATTGCCATTTATATTATTCTTCCATTAAAGTGTATTCTATGCAATTGAGTACAATATATGTATTTTTGTTTATTTAATATTTTCAAATATTATGTTTTTCTCACCATTCAAATGCAATGGCATTAGCAATGAATTTTAAAATGTAAACATTGCACTTTATCAATTTTTAAAATTCCAAATTCCTATAGGGATTAATGCACTGTTAATAATCAATAGAATTTAAATGTTGAAATTTTTTAAAATATCTCCATTGCCACAATGCTATTTGAAATGATTTATATAATTTAAGTCTAAAAATATACAATATAAGGAAAAGAAAATGCAAGGGACTCAAATAAGAAGTTTGCCCTCCCTCCTCAAGCATAATATGCTCGACCGAACATTGAAACTTTGGATTGCTATTTATAATATTCTTCCACTAAAGTGTAATTTATACAATTAAGTCCAATACTTGTATTTTTGTGTAATTAACATTTTCAAATATTATGTTTTTCCCACCATTCAAATGCAATGGCATTAGCAATAAATTTTAAAATCTAAACATTGCACTTTTTCAATTTTTAGAATTCTAAATTCCTATAAGGATTAATGCACTGTTAATAATTAGTTGAATTTAAATTTTGAAATTTTTTTAGTTATCTCTTTTGCCTCATTGCTATTTGAAATGATTTTTATAGTTTTAGTCTAAAAATATACAATATAAGAAAAAGCAAATGCAATGGACTCTAATAAGAAGTTCGCCTACCCTCCTCAAGCGCAATATGCTCAACCGAATATTGAAACCTTGGATTGTTATTTATAATATTCTTCCACTAAAGTGTAATTTATACAATTAAGTCCAATACTTGTATTTATGTGTATTTAACATTTTCAAATATTATGTTTTTTTCACCATTCAAATGCAATGCCTTTAGCAATAAATTTTAAAATCTAAACATTAAACTTTTTCAATTTTTAGAATTCTAAATTCCTATAGGGATTAATGCACTGTCAATAATCAGTTGAATTTAAATTTTGAAATTTTTTTAATTATCTCCATTGCCACAATGCTATTTGAAATGATTTATATAATTTTAATCTAAAGTTATACAATATAAGAAAAAGCAAATGCAAGGGACTCTAATACAATTAAGTCTCATACTTGTATTTTTGTGTATTTAACATTTTCAAATATTATGCTTTTCTCACTTTTCAAATGCAATGGCTTTAGTAATAAATTTTAAAATCTAAACATTGCACTTTTTCAATTTTTAGAATTCTAAATTCCTAAAGGGATAAATGCACTATTAAAAATTAGTTGAATTTAAATTTTAAAATTTTTTTAGTTATCTCTTTTGCCTCATTGCTATTTGAAATGATTTTTATAATTTTAGTCTAAAAACATACAACATAAGAAAAAGGAAATGCAATGGACTCTGATAAGAAATTTCCCCACCCCCCTTAAGCACAATATGCTCAACCTAATATTGAAACTTGCGATTGCTATTTATATTATTCTTCCACTAAAGTGTAATTTATACAATTGAGTCCAATACTTGTATTTTTGTTTATTTAACATTTTCAAATATTATGTTCTCTCACCATTCAATTGTATAAATGCACTGTTAATATTCCGTTGGATTTACATTTTGAAATTTTTTTATTTATCTTTTTTGCCTCAATGCTATTTGAAATGATTTATATAATTTTAGTCTAAAAACATACAACCTAAGAAAAAGGAAATGCAATGGACTCTAATAAGAAGTTTCCTTACCCCTCTCAAGCACAATATGCTCGACCTAATATTGAAGCTTACGATTGCTATTTATAATATTCTTCCACTAAAGTGTAATTTATACAATTAAGTCCAATACTTGTATTTTTGTCTATTTGACATTTTCAAATATTAGGTTTTTCTCACCATTCAAATGTAATGGCATTAGCAATAAATTTAAAAATCAAAACATTGCACTTTTTCAATTTTTAGAATTCTAAATTCCTATGGGGATAAATGTACTACTAATAATTAGTTGAATTTAAATTTTGAAATTATTTTCATTATCTCCTTTGCCACAATGCTATTTAAAATGATTTATATAATTTTAGTCCAAAAATATACAACACAAGAAAAAGCAAATGCAAGGGACTCTAATAAGAAGTTTGCCCACCCTGATCAAGCGCAATATGCTTGACCTCATGTTGAAGCTTGCGATTCCTATTTATATTACTCTTCCACTAAATTGTATTGCATGTAATTGAGTCCAATACATGTATTTTTGTGTATTTAACTTTTTCAAATATTATGTTTTGCTCATCATTCAAATGTAATAACATTAGCAATAAATTTTAAATTCAAAACATTGCACTTTTTCAATTTTTAGAATTATAAATTCCTATAACGATAAAAGCACAGTTAATAATGAGTTGAATTTAAATTTTGAAATTTTTTTAGTAATCTCCATTGCCTTAATGCTATTTGAAATGATTTATATAGATTGAGTCTAAGAAATTACAACATAAGAAAAAAGAAATGCAATGGACTATAATAAGAAGTTTGCCCACCCCCCTCAAGCGCAATGTGCTCGACCCAATATTGAAGCTTGCGACTGCTATTTATATTATTCTTCCACTAAATTGTATTGCATACAATTGAGTTCAATGCATGTATTTTTGTTTATTTAACATTTTCAAATATTATGTTTTTTTCACCATTCAAATGCAATGCCTTTAGCAATAAATTTTAAAATCTAAACATTAAACTTTTTCAATTTTTAGAATTCTAAATTCCTATAGGGATTAATGCACTGTCAATAATCAGTTGAATTTAAATTTTGAAATTTTTTTAATTATCTCCATTGCCACAATGCTATTTGAAATGATTTATATAATTTTAATCTAAAGTTATACAATATAAGAAAAAGCAAATGCAAGGGACTCTAATACAATTAAGTCTCATACTTGTATTTTTGTGTATTTAACATTTTCAAATATTATGCTTTTCTCACTTTTCAAATGCAATGGCTTTAGTAATAAATTTTAAAATCTAAACATTGCACTTTTTCAAGTTTTAGAATTCTAAATTCCTAAAGGGATAAATGCACTATGAAAAATTAGTTGAATTTAAATTTTAAAATTTTTTTAGTTATCTCTTTTGCCTCATTGCTATTTGAAATGATTTTTATAATTTTAGTCTAAAAACATACAACATAAGAAAAAGGAAATGCAATGGACTCTGATAAGAAATTTCCCCACCCCCCTTAAGCACAATATGCTCAACCTAATATTGAAACTTGCGATTGCTATTTATATTATTCTTCCACTAAAGTGTAATTTATACAATTGAGTCCAATACTTGTATTTTTGTTTATTTAACATTTTCAAATATTATGTTCTCTCACCATTCAATTGTATAAATGCACTGTTAATATTCCGTTGGATTTACATTTTGAAATTTTTTTATTTATCTTTTTTGCCTCAATGCTATTTGAAATGATTTATATAATTTTAGTCTAAAAACATACAACCTAAGAAAAAGGAAATGCAATGGACTCTAATAAGAAGTTTCCTTACCCCTCTCAAGCACAATATGCTCGACCTAATATTGAAGCTTACGATTGCTATTTATAATATTCTTCCACTAAAGTGTAATTTATACAATTAAGTCCAATACTTGTATTTTTGTCTATTTGACATTTTCAAATATTAGGTTTTTCTCACCATTCAAATGTAATGGCATTAGCAATAAATTTAAAAATCAAAACATTGCACTTTTTCAATTTTTAGAATTCTAAATTCCTATGGGGATAAATGTACTACTAATAATTAGTTGAATTTAAATTTTGAAATTATTTTCATTATCTCCTTTGCCACAATGCTATTTAAAATGATTTATATAATTTTAGTCCAAAAATATACAACACAAGAAAAAGCAAATGCAAGGGACTCTAATAAGAAGTTTGCCCACCCTGATCAAGCGCAATATGCTTGACCTCATGTTGAAGCTTGCGATTCCTATTTATATTACTCTTCCACTAAATTGTATTGCATGTAATTGAGTCCAATACATGTATTTTTGTGTATTTAACTTTTTCAAATATTATGTTTTGCTCATCATTCAAATGTAATAACATTAGCAATAAATTTTAAATTCAAAACATTGCACTTTTTCAATTTTTAGAATTATAAATTCCTATAACGATAAAAGCACAGTTAATAATGAGTTGAATTTAAATTTTGAAATTTTTTTAGTAATCTCCATTGCCTTAATGCTATTTGAAATGATTTATATAGATTGAGTCTAAGAAATTACAACATAAGAAAAAAGAAATGCAATGGACTATAATAAGAAGTTTGCCCACCCCCCTCAAGCGCAATGTGCTCGACCCAATATTGAAGCTTGCGACTGCTATTTATATTATTCTTCCACTAAATTGTATTGCATACAATTGAGTTCAATGCATGTATTTTTGTTTATTTAACATTTTCAAATATTATGTTTTTCTCACCATTCAAATGGAATGACATTAGCAATAAATTTAAAAATCAAAACCTTGCACTTTTTCAATTTTTAGAATTATAAATTCCTATGGGGATAAATGCACTGCTAATAATTAGTTGAATTTAAATTTTAAAATTTTTTTTAATTGACTTCTTTGTCACAATGCTATTTGAAATGATTTTTATAGTTTTAGTCTAAAAACATACAACAGAAGAAAAAGGAAATGCAACGGATTCTAATAAGAAGTTTCCCTAGCCCCCCAAGCACAATATGCTTAACCTAATATTGAAACTTGCGATTGCTATTTATATTATGTTTTCAGTTTTTAGAATTCTAAATTCCTATAGGGATAAATGCACTTTTAATAATCAATTCAATTTAAATTTTGAAATTATATTCACTATCTCCTTTACCGCAATGCTATTTAAAATGATTTATATAATTTTAGTTAAAAAATATACAACAGAAGAAAAAGCAAATGCAAGGGACTCTAATAAGAAGTTTGCCCACCCCGATCAAGCACAATATGCTCGACCTAATGTTGAAGCTTATGATTCCTATTTATATTATTCTTCCACTAAATTGTATTGCATGCAATTGAGTCCAATACATATGTTTTTGTTTATTTAACATTTTCAAACATTATTTTTTTCTCACCATTCAAATGTAGTGGCATTAGTAATAAATTTAAAATCAAAACATTGCACGTTTTCAATTTTTAGAATTCTAAATTCCTATGGGGATAAATGCACTGCTAATAATTAGTTGAATTTAAATTTTAGAAATTTTTTTATTATCTTCTTTGTCACAATGTTATTTGAAATGATTTAAATAATTTTAGTCTAAAAATATACAACATAAGAAAAAGCAAATGCAGGGGTATCTGATAAGAAGTTGCCCACCCCCCCAAGCGCAATATGCTCGACCTAACATTGAAACTTGGGATTGCTATTTATAACATTCTTCCACTAAAGTGTAATTTATACAATTAAGTCTAATACTTATATTTTTGTGTATTTAACATTTTCAAATATTATGTTTTTCTCACCATTCAAATGTAATGCCACTAGCAATAAATTTTAAAATGAAAACATTGCACTTTTTCAGTTTTTAGAATTCTAATTTCCTATAGGGATAAATGCCCAGTTAATAATCAGTTGAATTTAAAATTTGAAATTTTTTTAGTTATCTCCTTTGCCTCAATGTTATTTGAAATGATTTATATAGTTTTTGTCCAAAAACATACAACCTAAGAAGAAGGAAATGCAATGGACTTTAATAAGAAGTTTCCTTACCCCCCCAGGCACAATATGCTCAACCTAATATTGAAGCTCACGATTGCTATTTATAATATTCTTCCACTAAAGTGTAATTTATACAATTAAGTCCAATACTTGTATTTTTGTCTATTTAACATTTTCAAATATTATGTTTTTCTCACAATTCAAATGCAATGACATTAGCAATAACTTTTAAAATCTAAACATTGCAATTTTTCAATTTTTAGAATTCTAAATTCCTATAAGGATAAAAGCAGTGTTAAAAAAGAGTTAGATTGAAATTTTGAAATTTTTTTAATTATCTCCTTTGCCATAATGCTATTTGAAATGATTTATAT
This sequence comes from Bruguiera gymnorhiza, assembly GCA_020883675.1. Lineage (NCBI taxonomy): Eukaryota > Viridiplantae > Streptophyta > Magnoliopsida > Malpighiales > Rhizophoraceae > Bruguiera > Bruguiera gymnorhiza. The sequence goes on from JAIRCJ010000166.1 coordinate 33,056, forward strand.
ACTTTTAGTCTAAAAATATACAACATAAGAAAAAGCAAATCAAGGGACTCTAATAAGAAGTTTGCCCACCACCCTCAAGCGGAATATGCTCGACCTAACATTGAAACTTGGGATTGCTATTTATAACATTCTTCCACTAAAGTGCAATTTATACAATTAAGTCCAATACTTATATTTGTGTGTATTTAACATTTTGAAATATTATGTTTTTCTCACCATTCAAATGTAATGGCATTGGCAATAAATTTTAAAATCAAAACATTGCACTTTTTCAATTTTTAGAATTCTAAATTCCTATAAGGATAAATGCACTGTTAATAATCAGTTGAATTTAAATTTTGAAATTTTTTTAGTTATCCCCTTTGCCTCAATGCTATTTGAAATGATTTTTATAGTTTTAGTCTAAAAACATACAACATAAGAAAAAGGAAATGCAATGGATTCTAATAAGAAGTTTCCCTACCCCCCCTTAAGCACAATATGCTCAACCTAATATTGAAGTTTGCGATTGCTATTTATATTATTCTTCCACTAAATTGTATTGCATACAATTGAGTCCAATACATATGTTTTTGTTTATTTAACATTTTCAAACATTATGTTTTTCTCACCATTTAAATGTAGTGGCATTAGCAATACATTTAAAAATCAAAACATTGCACTTTTTCAATTTTTTGAATTCTAAATTTCTATTGGGATAAATGCACTGTTAAAAATTAGTTGAATTTAAATTTTAAAGTTTTTTTAGTTATCTCTTTTGCCTCAATGCTATTTGAAATGATTTTTATAGTTTTAGTCTAAAAACATACAACATAAGAAAAAGGAAATGCAATGGACTCTAATAAGAAGTTTCCCCACCCCCCTTAAGCACAATATGCTCCACCTAAGATTGAAACTTGCGATTGCTATTTATATTATTCTTCCACTAAAGTGTATTCTATGCACTTGAGTACAATATATGTATTTTTGTTTTTTTAATATTTTCAAATATTATGTTTTTCTCACCATTCAAATGCAATGACTTTAGCAATAAATTTTAAAATCTAAACATTGCACTTTTTCAATCTTTAGAATTCTAAATTCCTATAGAGATAAATGCACTGTTAATAATGTGTTGAATTGAAATTTTGAAATTTTTTTAATTATCTCCTTTGCCACAATGCTTTTTGAAATGATTTATATAATAATAGTCGAAAAATATACAACAAAAGAAAAAGCAAATGCAAGGGACTTTAATAAGAAGTTTGCCCACCCCCCTCAAGCACAATATGCTCGACCTAACATTGAACCTTGGGATTGCTATTTGTAACATTCTTCCACTAAAATGTAATTTAAACAATTAAGTCCCATACTTGTATTTTTGTGTATTTAACATTTTCAAATATTATGTTTTTCCCACCATTCAAATGCAAAGACATTAGCAATAAATTTTAAAATCTGAACATTACACTTTTTCAATTTTTAGAATTCTAAATTCCTATAGAGATAAATGCACAGTTAATAATGAGTTGAAATGAAATTTTGAAATTTTTTTAATTATCTCCTTTGACACAATTTTATTTGAAATGATTTATATAATTTTAGTCTAAAAATACACAACATAAGAAAAAGCAATATTCTTAAAGCTGAACATTACCCCGATGAAGCGCAATATGCTTGACCTAATGTTAAAGCTTGCAATTCCTATTTATATTATTCTTCCACTAAATTGTATTGCATGCAATTGAGTCCAATACATGTATTTTTGTGTATTTAACATTTTCAAATATTATGTTTTTCTCACCATTCAAATGTAATGGCATTAGCAATAAAGTTTAAAATCTAAACATTGCACTTTTTCAATTTTTAGAATTCTAAATTCCTATAGAGATAAATGCACTGTTAATAAAGAGTTGAAATGAAATTTTGAAATTTTTTTAATTATCTTCATTGCCTCAATCCTATTTGAAATGATTTATATAGTTTTAGTCTGAGAAATTACAACATAAGAAAAAGGAAATGCAATGGACTCCAATAAGAAGTTTGCCCACCCCCCTCAAACGCAATATGCTCGACCTAGCATTAAAGCTTGCGATTGCTATTTATATTCTTCTTCCACTAAATTATATTGCATACAGTTGAGTCCAATACATGTATTTTTATGTATTTAACATTTTCAAATATTATGTTTCTCTCACCATTCAAATGTAATGGCATTAACAATAAATTTTAAAATCAAAACATTGCACCTTTTCAATTTTTAGAATTCTAAATTCCTATAGGGACAAATGCACTGTTAATAATTAGTTGAATTTAAATTTTGAAATTTTTTTAGTAATCTTTATTGCCTCAATGCTATTCGAAATGATTTATATTGTTTTAGTCTAAGAACATACAACATAAGAAAAGGAAATGCAATGGACTCTAATAAGAAGTTTGCCCACCCCCCTCAAGCGCAATATGCTCGACCTAGTATTGAAGCTTGCGATTGCTATGTATATTATTCTTCAACTAAATTGTATTGCATACAATTTAGTCCAATACATGTATTTTTGTGTATTTAACATTTTCAAATATTATATTTTTCTCACTATTCAAATGTGATGGCATTAGCAATAAATTTTAAAATCAAAACATTGCACTTTTTCAATTTTTAGAATTCTAAATTCCTATAGGGATAAATGCACTGTTAATAATAAGCTAAATTTAAATTTTGAAATTTTTTTAGTAATCTTCATTGCCTCAATGCTATTCGAAATGATTTATATAGTTTTAGTTTGAGAACATACAATATAAGAAAAAGAAAATGCAATGGACTCTAATAAGACGTTTGCCCACTCCCCTCAAGCGCAATATGCTTGACCTAATATTGAAGCTTGCGATGGTTATTTATATTATTCTTCCTTTAAATTATATTGCATACAATTGTGTCCAATACATGTATTTTTGTGTATTTAACATTTTTAAACATTATGTTTCTCTCCCCATTCAAATGTAATGACATTAGCAATAAATTTTAAAATGAAAGCATTGCACTTTTTCAATTTATAGAATTCTAAATTCCTATAGGGATAAATGCACTGTTAATAATCAGTTGAATTTAAATTTTGAAATTTTTTTAGTAATCTCCTTTGCCTCAATGCTATTCGAAATGATTTATATAGTTTTAGTCTAAGAACATACAATATAAGAAAAAGAAAATGCAATGGACTCTAATAAGAAGTTTGCCCACCCCCCTCAAGCGGAATATGCTCGACCTAATATTGAAGCTTGCGATTGCTATTTATATTAATTTTCTTCTAAATTGTATTGGATACAATTGTGTCCAATACATGTATTTTTGTGTATTTAACATTTTTAAATATTATGTTTTTCTCACCGTTCAAATGTAATGGCATTAGCAATAAATTTTAAAATGAAAACATTACACTTTTTCAATTTATAGAATTATAAATTCCTATAGGGATAAATGCACTGTTAATAATCAGTTGAATTTAAATTTTGAAATTTTTTTAGTAATCTCCATTGCCTCAATGCTATTTGAAATGATTTATATAGTTTTAGTCTAAGAAATTACAATATAAGAAAAGGGAAATGCAATGGACTCTGATAAGAAGTTTACCCAACGCCCTCAAGCGGAATAGGCTCAACCTAATATTGAAGCTTGCGATTGCTATTTATATTATTCTTCCACTAAATTGTATTGCAGATAATTGAGTCCAATACATGTATTTTTGTGTATTTAACATTTTCAAATTTTATGTTTTTCTCACCATTCAAATGTAATGGCATTAACAATAAATTTTAAATTCAAAATGTTGCACTTTTTCAATTTTTAGAATTCTAAATTCCTGTAGGAATAAATGCATTGTTAAGAATCATTTGACTTTAAATTTTAAAATTCTTTTAGTTATCTCCTTTGCCTTAATGCTATTTGAAATGATTTTTATAGTTTGAGTCTAAAAACATACAACATAAGAAAAAGGAAATGCAATGGACTCTAATAAGAAGTTTGCCCACCCCCCTCAAGTGCAATATACTCAACCTAATATTGAAACTTGCGATTTCTATTTATATTATTCTTCCACTAAATTGTATTGCATACAATTAAGTCCAATACATGTATTTTTGTGTATTTAACATTTTCAAATATTATATTTTCCTCACCATTCAAATATAATGGCATTAGCAATAAATTTTAAAATCAAAACATTGCATTTTTCAATTTTTAGAATTCTAAATAACTATAGGGATAAATGCACTGCTAATAATCATATGAATTTAAATTTTCAAATTTTTTTAGTAATCTCCATTGCCTCAATGCTATTTGAAATGATTTATATAGTTTTAGTCGAAGAACATACAACATAAGAAAAAGGAAATGTAATGGAATCTAATAAGATGTTTGTCCATGCCCGTCATGCGTAATATGCTCGACCTAATATTGAAACTTGCGATTGCTATTTATATTATTCTTCCTCCAAATTGTATTGCGTACAATTGTGTCTAATACAAGTATTTTTGTGTATTTAACATTTTCAAATATTATGTTTTTCTTACCATTCAAATGTAATGGCATTAGCAATAAATTTTAAAATCAAAACATTACATTTTTCAATTTTTAGAATTCTAAATAACTATAGAGATAAATACACTGCTAATAATCATTAGTGCAATTAAGTTGACCAAATATGTAATTAAAAATTAAAAAACATATAACAAGGCGTTCTTCGATATTTTTATGGTTCATTGTAAATTTTATCTAACCTGTCATACATTGTGATGCTTTGCTCATGCATCTATTAACTCTTAATAAAAAAAATTTTAAATTTTTTTTAAAATAATATTTTTTTAGTAGAATTAACGCCAATTTTAACCATTCTCTGACTTAATCGTGTCGAGGGGGGACTCTTCCGCAGTGCCACATGTTCGGACTTTAGAGGTTAGTCACCAACTATTCTTGTCTTGGGAAAATATATGTTAGGGAGGAATGTATTTTGACTACATATATTTCATAATAATTGAATAAATTTGACTCTTTAGTTTATGAAAATAATTAAAACACCGCTTAAAAATAAAAAATAAAAAATAAAAGGCAAAGCACTCCAAACATTTGTCCCATCAATTTCGCTCAGTTCTATTTTCTTTATTTCTTCCAGTTCACAAGCACCTTCGTTGAGATCATTTCTCTTTTCTCTGATGAGTTAACAAAAAAAAAAAAAGAAAAAAGAAAAGTCAAAGCAATGGAGCGAAATTTCTTCGAAAAGCGCATATTTTGAAATTTTTTTAGTAATCTTCATTGCCTCAATGCTATTTGAAATGATTTATATACTTTTAGTCTAAGAACATACAACTTAAGAAAAAGGAAATGCAATGGACTCTAATAAGAAGTTTGCCCACCCCCCTCAAGTGCAATTTGCTCGACCTAATTTTTAAGCTTCCGATAGCTATTTATATTATTCTTTCACTAAATTCAATTGCATACAATTGAGTCCAATACATTTATTTTTGTTTATTTAACATTTTCAAATATTATGTTTCTCTCACCATTCAAATGTAGTGGCATTAGCAATAAATTTAAAAATCAAAACATTGCACTTTTTCAATGTTTAGAATTCTAAATTCCTATAATGATAAATGCACTGTTAATAAAGAGATGAATTTAAATTTTGAAATTTTTTTAATTATCTGCTTTGCCACAATACTATTTGAAATGATTTATATAATTTTGGTCTAAAAATATACAAAATAAGAAAAAGCAAATGCAAAGAACCCTAATAAGAAGTTTGCCCACCCCCCTCAAGCGCAATATGCTTGACCTAACAATGAAACTTGGGAATTCTATTTATAATTTTGTTCCACTAAAGTGTAATTTATACAATTGAATCCAATACTTGTATTTTTGTGTATTTAACATTTTCAAATATTATATTTTTCTCACCATTTAAATGCAATAACATTAGCAATAAATTTTAAAATCTAAACATTGCACTTTTTCAATTTTTAGAATTCTAAATTCCTATAGGGATAAATGCATTGTTAATAATGAATTGAATTGAAATTTTGAAATTTTTTTAATTATCTCCTTTGCCATAATGCTATTTGAAAAGATTTATATAATTTTTGTCTAAAAATATACAACATAAGAAAAAGCGAAAGCAAGGGACTCTAATAAGAAGTTTGCCCACCCCCCTCACGCGCAATATGCTTGACCTAATCTTGAAGTTTGTGATTGCTATTTATATTATTTTTCCACTAAATTGTATTGCATACAATTGTGTCCAATACATGTATTGTTGTTTATTTAACACTTTGAAATATTATGTTTTTCTCACCATTCATATACAAGGGCATTAGCAATAAATTTTAAAATCTAAACATTGTGCTTTTCTAATTTTTAGAATTATAAATTCCTATAGAGATAAATGCACTGTTAATAATCAAATGAATTTAAATTTTGAAATTTTTATAATTATCGGCCTTGCCACACTACTATTTGAAAAAATTTATATAATTTTAATCTAAAATATACAACATAAAAAAAGGCAAATGCAAGAGACTCTAATAACATATTTGCCCATCCCCCTCAAGCGCTATATGCTCGACTTAATATTGAAGGTTGCGATTGCTATTTATATTATTCTTCCACTAAATTGTATTGCATACAATTAAGTCCAATACATGTACTTTTGTTTATTTAATATTTTCAGATATTATATTTTTCTCACCATTCAAATGTATTGGCAATAGCAATAAATTTAAAAATCAAAATATTGCACTTTTTCAATTTTTAGAATTCTAAAATCCTATAGGGATAAATGCACTTTCAATAATCAGTTGAATTTAAATTTTGAAATTTTTTTAATTATCTCCTTTGCCACAATGCTATTTGAAATGATTTATGTAATTATTGTCTAAAAATATACAACATAAGAAAAAGTAAATGCAAGGGACTCTAATAAGAAATTTGCCACCCCTCTCAAGCGCAATATACTTAACCTAACTTTGAAACTTGGGAATTCTATATATAATTTTCTTCATTAAAGTGTAACTTATACAATTTAGTCCAATACTTGTATTTTTGTGTACTTAACATTTTCCAATATTATATTTTTCTCACCATTCAAATGCAATGACATTAGCAATAAATTTTAAAATCTAAACATTGCACTTTTTCAATTTTAGAATTCTAAATTCCTATAGGGATAAATGCACTTTTAATAATCAGTTGAATTGAAAATTTGAAATTTTTTAATTATCACCTTTGCCACAATGCTATTTGAAAAGATTTATATAATTTTAGTCTAAAAGTATACAACATAAGAAAAAGTAAAGGCGAGGGACTCTAATAAGAAGTTTGCCCACCCCCCTCAAGTGCAATATGCTCGACCTAATATTGAAACTTGTGACTGCTATTTATATTATTTTTCCACTAAATTGTATTTCATACAATTGTGTCCAATACATGTATTGTTGTTTATTTAACAGTTTGAAATATTATATTTTTCTTACCATTCAAATGCAATGACATTAGCAATAAATTTTAAAATCTAAACATTGCGCTTTTTCAATTTTTAGAATTCTAAATTCCTATAGGGATAAATACACCGTGAATAATCAGTTGAATTTAAATTTTGAAATTTTTTTTATTATCTCCTTTGCCACAATGCTATTTGAAATGATTTATATAATTTTAGTCGAAAAATATACCACATAAGAAAAAGCAAACGCAAGAGACTCTAATAAGAAGTTTGCCCACCCCCCTCAAGTGCAATATGCTCGACCTATACTATTGCAAACTTGGGATTGCCTATTTAAATTTTCTTTCCACTAAAGTGCAATTTATACAATTGATCCAATACTTTAATTTTGATGTAGTTAGATTGTCAAAATTATGTTTTCTCACCATTCAAATCAGATGACATTAGCAATAAAATTTTAAAATTCTAAACATTGCACTTTTCCAATTTTTAGAATGTCTAAATCCCTAATGGGATAAATGCACTTTTAATAATCAGTTGAATTGAANATATGCTAGACCTAACATTGAAATTTGGGAATTCTATTTATAATTTTCTTCCACTAAAGTGTAATTTATACAATTGAGTCCAATACTTGTATTTTTGTGTATTTAAGATTAGTCAAAATATTATGTTTTCTCCATCACCATTCACAATGGGGCAATGACATTAGCAATGGAAATTTTAAAAAGGCTAACATTGGGCACCTTTTTCAATTTTGTTCGAATTCTAAGTTGCCTATGGGGATCATAATACAGCCCCGTGAATAATCAGCTTGAATTTAATATTTTGAAATTTTTTATTATTTCCATTGCCAGCAAATGCTATTTGAAAATGATATTATATAATTTGTAGTCTAAGAAATATACCAGACATAAGGATAAATAGCCGCATGCAAGGAAGACTCTAAATAGAACGGATTGCGCCCACGCTCCTCTCGAACGTGCGCGCAAATATGGCTCAGACCGTAATATTGTGATAGCTTGTGATTGCTATGTTTATATTATTCCTTCGGCACATAAAATTGTATTGCATACAATTGATGTCGCAATACATGCATTGTTGTTTATTTAACATTTTCAAATATTATGTTTTTTCTCACCATTCAAATGTAATGGCGTTAGCAAAAAATTTCAAAATCAAAACATTTGCACTTTTTAAATTTTTAAAATTCTAAATTCCTATAGGGATAAATGCAACTGTTAATAATCAATTGAATTTAAATTTTTGAAATGTTTTTTAATTATCTCCTTTGCCACAATGCTATTTGAAAAGATTTATATAATTTTAGTCTAAAAATATACGACATAAGAAAAGCAAATGCAAGGGACTCTATTAAGAAGTTTGCCCACCTCCCTTAAGCGCAATATGCTCGACCTAATATTGAAGTTTATGAGTGCTATTTATATTATTCTAACCACTAAATTGAATTGCATAAAATTGTCTCCAATACATGTATTGTTGTTTATTTAACATTTTCAAATATTATGTTTTTTCTCACCAGTCAAATGTAATGACATTAGCAATAAATTTAAAAATCAAAACACTGCACGCATTTCAATTTTTAGAATTCTAAATCCCTAAGAGGGTTTAATGCACTGTAATAATGCAGTTGAATTTAATTTGAAAATTTTTTCAATATCTCCTTTGCCACAATGATAATTTGAAATGATTTATATAATTTAGTTAAAAAAATAATACAACATAAGGAAAAAACAAATCGGCAGAAGGACTTCTATAAAGTAAGTTTGCCCACCCTCCTCAAAGTGCAATATGCTAGACTTAACATTGAAACTTGGGATTGCTATTTATAATTTTCTTCCACTATAGTGCAATTTATACAATTAAGTCCAATACTTTATTTTTGTGTAGTTAACATTGTCAAATATTATGTTTTTCTCACCATTTAAATGGAATGACATTAGTAATAAATTTTAAAAATCTAAACATTGCACTTTTTCAATTTTAGAATTCTAAATTCCTATAGGGACAAACACAACCGTGAATAATCAATTGAATTTAAATTTTGAAATTTTTTTTATTATCTCCTTTGCCACAATGCTATTTGAAATGATTTATATAATTTTAGTCTAAAAATATACCACATAAGAAAAAGCAAATGCAAGGGACTCTAATAAGAAGTTTGCCGACCCCCCTCAAGCGCAATATGCTCGACCTAACATAGAAACTTGGGATTACTATTTATAATTTTCTTCCACTAAAGTGTAATTTATAGAATTGAGTCCAATACTTGTATTTTTATGTATTTAACATTGTCAAATATTATGTTTTTCTTACCATTCAAATGCAATGACATTAGCAATAAATTTTAAAATATAAACATTGCATATTTTCAATTTTTAGAATTCTAAATTCCTATAGGGATAAATGCACTTTAATAATCAGTTGAATTTCAATTTTGAAATTTTTTGAATTATTAGCTTTGCCACAATACTATTGGAAATGATTTATATAATTTTAGTCTAAAAATATACAACATAAGAAAAAGCAAAGGCAAGGGACTCTAATAAGAAGTTTGCCCACCCCCTTAAGCGCAATATGCTCGACCTAATATTGGAGCTTGCGATTCCTATTTATATTATTCTTCCACTAAATTGTATTGCATACAATTGTGTCCAATACATGTATTGTTGTTTATTTAACACTTTGAAATATTATGTTTTTCTCACCATTCAAATGTAATGGCATTTGCAACAAATTTAAAAATCAAAAAATTGAACTTTTTCAATTTTTAGAATTCTAAATTCCTAGAGGGATAAATGCACTATTAATACTCATTTGAATTTAAATTTGAAATTTCATTAATTATCTTCTTTTCCACAATTCTATTTGAAATGATTTATATAATTTTAGTCTAAAAATATACTACATAAGAAAAAGCAAATGCAAGGGACTCTAATAAGAAGTTTGCCAACCCTCCTTAAGCGCAATATGCTCGACTTAACATTGAAACTTGGGATTGTTATTTATAATTTTCTTCCACTAAAGTGTAATTTATACAATTGAGTCCAATAATTGTATTTTGGTGTATTTAACATTGTCAAATATTATGTTTTCTCACCATTAAAATGCAATGACATTAGCAATATATTTTAAAATCTAACCATTGCACGTTCTCAATTTTAGAATTCAAAATTTCAAGAGGGATAAAATGCACGATTAATAATGAGTTGAATTAAAATTTTGAAATTCTTTTAATTATCTTCTTTGCCACAATGTCAATTGAAAGGATTTATATATTTTAGCCTAAAAATATACAACATAAGAAAAAGCAAATACAAGGGACTCTAATAAGAAGTTTACCCACCCCCCTCAAGCACAATATGCTCGACCTATATTAAAATTTGGGATTGCTATTTATAATTTTCTTCCACTAAAGTGTAATTTATATAATTGAGTCCAATACTTGTATTTTTGTGTATTTAACATTGCCAAATATTATATTTTTCTCACCATTCAAATGCAATGACATTAGCAATAAATTTTAAAATTGAAACATTACACTTTTTCAATTATTAGAATTCTAAATTCCTATAGGGATAAATGCACTATGAATAATGAGTTGAATTCAAATTTTGAAATTTTTTTAATTATCTCCTTTGCCACAATGCTATTTGAAAAGATTTATATAATTTTAGTCTAAAAATATACAACATAAGAAAAAGCAAATGCAAGGGACTCTAATAAGAAGTTTGCCCACCTCCCTCATGTGCAATATGCTCGACCTAATATTGAAGTTTGCGATTGCTATTTATATTATTCTAACACTAAATTGCATTGCATATAATTGTGTCCAATACATGTATTGTTGTTTATTTAACATTTTCAAATATTATGTGTTTCTCACCATTCAAATGTAATGACATTAGTAATAAATTTAAAAATCAAAACACTGCACTTTTTCAATTTTTAGAATTCTAAATTCCTATAACGTTAAATACACTATTAATAATGAGTTGAATTGAAATTTTGAAATTTTTTTAATTATCTCCTTTCCCACAATACTATTTGAAAAGATTTATATAATTTTAGTCTAAAAATATACAACATAAGAAAAAGCAAATGCAAAGGACTCTAATAAGAAGTTTGCCCACCCTCCTCAAGCGCAATATGCTCAACCAAATATTAAAAATTGCGATTCCTATTTATATTATTCTTCCACTAAATTGTATTCCATGCAATTGTGTCCAATACATGTATTGTTGTTTATTTAACATTTTCAAATATTATGTATTTCTCACCCTTCAAATGTAATGGCATTAGTAATAAATTTAAAAAATCAAAACATTGCACTTTTTCAATTTTTAGAATTCTAAATTCCTATAGGGATAAATGCATTGTTAATAATGAGTTGAATTGAAAATTTTGAAATTTTTTTAATTATCTCCTTTGCCACAATGCTATTTGAAAAGATTTATATAATTTTAGTCTAAAATATACAACATAAGAAAAAGCAAATGCAAGGGACTCTAATAAGAAGTTTGCCTGCCCCCTCAAGCGTAATATGCTCGACCTAATATTGATGCTTGCGATTGCTATTTATATTATTCTAATACAAAATTGTATTGCATACAATTGTGTCCAATACATGTATTGTTGTTTATTAAACATTTTCAAATATTATGTGTTTCTCACCATTCAAATGTAATGATATTTGCAATAAATTTAAAAATCAAAATACTGCACCTTTTCAATTTTTAGAATTCTAAATTCCTATAAGGATAAATGCACTGTTAATAATCAGTTGAATTTAAATTTTGAAATTTTTTTAATTATCTCCTTTGCCACAATAATATTTGAAATGATTTATATAATTTTAGTTTAAAAATATACAACATAAGAAAAAGTAAATGCAAAGGACTCTAATAAGAAGTTTGCCACCCTCCTTAAGTGCAATATGCTAGACTTAACATTGAAACTTGGGATTGCTATCTATAATTTTCTTCCACTAAGGTGTAATTTATACAATTAAGTCCAATACTTGTATTTTTGTGTATTAAACATTTTCAAACATTATGTTTTTCTCACCATTAAAATGCAATGAGATTAGCAATAAATTTTAAAATCTCAACATTGCACTTTTCAATTTTAGAATTCGAAATTTCTATAGGGATAAATGCACGGCTAATAATGAGTTGAATTGAAATTTTGAAATTTTTTTAATTATCTCCTTTGCCACAAAGCTAATTGAAAAGATTTATATAATTTTAGTCTAAAAATATACAACAGAAGAAAAAGCAAATGCAAGGGACTCTAATAAGAAGTTTGCCCACCCTCCTCAAGCACAAGATGCTCGACTTAACATTAAAACTTGGGATTGCTATTTATAATTTTCTTCCGCTCAAGTGTAATTTATAGAATTGGGTCCAATACTTGTATTTTTGTGTATTTAACGTTGCCAAATATTATGTTTTTCTCACCATTTAAATGCAATGACATTAGCAATAAATTTTAACATCAAAAACATTGCACTTTTTCAATTTTTAGAATTCTAAATTCCTATAGGGATAAGTGCACCGTGAATAATCGGTTGAATTAAAATTTTAAAATTTTTTTCATTATCTCCTTTGCCACAATGCTATTTGAAAAGATTTATATAATTTTAGTCTAAAAATATACAACATAAGAAAATGCAAATGCAAGGGACTCTAATAAGATGTTTGCCCACCCCCCTCAAGCGTAATATGCTCGACCTAATATTGATGCTTGCGATTGCTATTTATATTATTCTAATACAAAATTGTATTGTATACAATTGTGTCCAATACATGTATTGTTGTTTATTAAATATTTTCAAATATTATGTGTTTCTCACCATTCAAATGAAATGATATTACTAATAAATTTTAAAATCTAAATATTGCACTTTTTTCAATTTTTAAAATTCTAAATTCCTATGGGGATAAATGCACTTTTAATAGCTAGTTGAATTTAAATTTTGAAATTTTTTTAATTATCTGCTTTGCCACAATACTATTGGAAATGATTTATATAATTTTAGTCTAAAAATATTATATTTTTCTCCCCATTCAATTGTAATGGCATTAGTAATAAATTTAAAAATCAAAACATTGCACTTTTTCAATTTTTAGAATTTTAAATTCCTATAGGGGTAAATGCACTGTTAATAATCAGTTGAATTTAAATTTTGAAAATTTTTTTCCTTATCTCCTTTGCCACAATGCTATTTGAAAAGATTTATATAATTTTAGTCTAAAAATATACAACATAAGAAAATGCAAATGCAAGGGACTCTAATAAGATGTTTGCCCACCCCCCTCAAGCGTAATATGCTCGACCTAATATTGATGCTTGCGATTGCTATTTATATTATTCTAATACAAAATTGTATTGTATACAATTGTGTCCAATACATGTATTGTTGTTTATTAAATATTTTCAAATATTATGTGTTTCTCACCATTCAAATGCAATGATATTACTAATAAATTTTAAAATCTAAATATTGCACTTTTTCAATTTTTAAAATTCTAAATTCCTATGGGGATAAATGCACTTTTAATAGCTAGTTGAATTTAAATTTTGAAATTTTTTTAATTATCTGCTTTGCCACAATACTATTGGAAATGATTTATATAATTTTAGTCTAAAAATATTATATTTTTCTCCCCATTCAATTGTAATGGCATTAGTAATAAATTTAAAAAATCAAAACATTGCACTTTTTTCAATTTTTAGAATTTTAAATTCCTATAGGGGTAAATGCACTGTTAATAATCAGTTGAATTTAAATTTTGAAATTTTTTTCCTTATCTCCTTTGCCACAATGCTATTTGAAATGATTTATATAATTTTAGTCTAAAAATATATAACATAAGAAAAAGCAAATGCAAAAAACTCTAATAAGAAGTTTACTCACCCTTCTCAACCGCAATATGCTAGACTTAACATTGAAACTTTGGATTGCTATTTATAATTTTCTTCCACTAAAGTCCAATTTATACAATTAAGTCCAATACTTGTATTATTGTGTATTTAACATTGTCAAATATTATGTTTTTCTCACCATTCAAATGCAATGACATTAGCAATAAATTTTAAAATCTAAACATTGCACTTTTTCAATTTTTAGAATTCTAAATTCCTATAAGGATAAATGCATCGTTAATAATCAGTTGAATTTAAATTTTGAAATTTTTTTAACTATCTGCTTTGCCACAATACTATTTGAAATGATTTATATAATTTTAGTCTAAAATTATACAACATAAGAAAAAGCAAAAGCAAAGGACACTAATCAGAAGTTTGCCCACCCCCTTCAAGCGCAATACACTCGACCTAACATTGAAACTTGCGATTGCTGTTTTTAATTTTCTTCCACTAAAGTGTAATTTATAGAATTGAGTCCAATATTTTGTATTTTTTGTTGAAAAGACACTAATGCGGTATATGCTCGACTAAACATTGAAACTTGGAATTGCTCTTTATAATATTTTTTGACTAACGTGTTTTTTATACAGTTGAGCCCAATACTTGTATTTTTGTTTATTTAACATTTTCAAATATTATATTTTCCTTACCTTTCAAATGTAATGACATTAGCAATAAATTTAAAAATTAAAACATTGAACGTTTTCAATTTTTAGAATTCTAAATTCTTATAGGGATAAATGCAATGTTAATAAGTAGTTAAATTTAAATTTTGAAATTTTTTCAATTATCCCTTTGCCACAATGCTATTTGAAAAGATTTATATAATTTTGGTCTAAAAATATACAACATAAGAAAAAGCAAATGCAAGGGTCTCTAATAAGATGTTTGCCCAACCCCGCCAAGCGCAATATACTCGACCTAATATTGAAGCTTGCGATTGCTATTTATGTTATTCTTCCACTAAATTGTATTTTATACAATTGAGTCCAACACATATATTTTTGTTTATTAGCATTTTCAAATATTATGTTTTTCACACCATTAAAATGTAATGGCATTAGCAATAAATTTAAAAATCAAAACATTGCACTTTTTCAATTTTTAGAATTCTAAATTCCTATAGGGATAAATGCACTATTAATAATGAGTTGAATTGAAATTTTGAAATTTTATTAATTATCTCCTTTACCA
Source organism: Bruguiera gymnorhiza (assembly GCA_020883675.1). Lineage (NCBI taxonomy): Eukaryota > Viridiplantae > Streptophyta > Magnoliopsida > Malpighiales > Rhizophoraceae > Bruguiera > Bruguiera gymnorhiza. The sequence continues at coordinate 48,661 of JAIRCJ010000166.1, forward strand.
CAATACTATTTCAATAGATTTATATAATTTTTACTCTAAAAATATACAACATAAGAAAAAGCAAATGCAAGGATTCTAATAAGAAGTTTGCCCACCCCCTTCAAGCGGGAATATGCTCGACCAAACATTGAAACATGGGATTGTTATTTATAATTTTCTTCCTCTAAAGTGTAATTTATACAATGGAGTCCAATACTTGTATTTTTATGTATTTAACATTGCCAAATAATATATTTTTCTCACCATTCAAATTGCAATGACATGAGCAATAAATTGTAAAATCTAAACGTTGCACTTTTCCAATTTTTATAATTCTAAATTCCTATAGGGATAAATGCACTGTTAAGAATCAGTTGAATTTAAATTTTGAAATTTTTTTAGAGATCTCCTTTACCTCAATGCTATTTGAAATGATTTATATAGTTTTAGTCTAAAACATTACAACATAAGAAAACGAAATGAAATGGACTCTAATAAGATGTCTCGCCACCCCCCTCGAGCACAATATGCTCAACCTAATATTAAAACTTGCGATTGCTATTTATATATTTTTTCCACTAAAGTGTATTCTATACAATTGAGTCCAATACATGTATTTTTTGTTTATTAACATTTTCAAACATTATATTTTTCCTCATTCAAATGGAATGGCATTTAGCAATAAATTTTATAAAATTAAAACATTGCACTTTTTTCAATTTTGAGAATTCTCAAATCCTATTGGGATAAAGGCAATGTCAATAATCTGTTGAATTTAAATTTTTGAAATTTTTTTAATTATCTCCTTTGCCATAACGCTATTTGAAATGATTTATATAATTTTAGTCTAAACATATACAAGATAAGAAAAACCAAATGCAAGGGACTCTAATAAGAAGTTTGCCCACCCTCCTCAAGTGCAATATGGTCGACCTAATATTGAAGCTTGCGATTGGTATTTATGTTATTCTTCGACTAAATTGCATTGCATACAATTGAGTTCAACACATGTATTTTTGTTTATTTAACATTTTTCAAATATTATGTTTTTATCACCATTCAAATGTAATGGTATTAGCAATAAATTTATAAATCAAAACATTGCACTTTTTCAATTTATAAAATTACAAATTCCTATAGGGATAAGTGCAAAGTTAATAATGAGTTGAATTGAAATTTTGAAACTTTTTTAATTATCTCCTTTGCCACAATGCTATTTGAAATGATTTATATAATTTTAGTCTAAAAATATACCACATAAGAAAAAGCAAATGCAAGGGACTCTAATAAGAAGTTTTGCCCACCCCTTCAAGCGCAATATGCATGACCTAACATTGAAACTTGGGATTGCCTATTTATAATTTTCTTCCACAAAAGTGTAATTTATACAAAAATAGTTGTATTTTTGTGTATTTAACATTTTTCAAATATTATGTTTTTCTCACCATTCAAATGGAATGACAATTAGCAATAAATTTTAAAATCTAAGCATTGCACTTTTTCAATTTTTTGAATTCTAAATTCCTATAGGGATAAATGCACTGTTAATAATCAGTTGAATTTAAATTTTGAAATTTTTTTAATTATCTCCTTTGCCACAATGCTATTTGAAATGATTTATATAATTTTAGTCTAAAAATATACAACATAAGAAAAAGCAAATGCAAGGGACTCTAATAAGAAGTTTGCCCACCCCCCTCAAGCGCAATATGCTCGACCTAACATTGAAACTTGGGATTGCTATTTATAATTTTCTTCCACTAAAGTGTAATTTATACAATTGAGTCCAATACTTGTATTTTTGTGTATTTAACATTTTCAAATATTATGTTTTTCTCACCATTCAAATGTAATGGCATTAGCAATAAATTTAAAAATCAAAACATTGCACTTTTTCAATTTTTAGAATTCTAAATTCCTATAGGGATAAATGCACTGTTAATAATCAGTTGAATTTAAATTTTGAAATTTTTTTAATTATCTCCTTTGCCACAATGCTATTTGAAATGATTTATATAATTTTAGTATAAAAATATACAACATAAGTAAACGTAAGTGACTCTCATAAAAATATACAACAGAAAAAGTAAACATAAGTGACTCTAATGAAAGAAGTTTGCCCACCCCTTAAGCAACAAATATGCTCAAACCTAATATTGAAAGCAATGCGATTGCTATTTAATATTAATTTCTCCACTAAAGTGTAATTTATTCCAAATTGGAGTTCCCAATACTTTGTATCTTTGTGGTATTTAACACTCATATATTAATATTTTTCTCCACCAATTCAATGTAATGGCATTAACAATGAATTTAAAAATCAAAAACATTACATTTTCTCAAATTTTTAGAAATTTTAAATTCCTAAGGAAATAAATGCACTGTTAATAATACGTTGAATTGAAATTTTGGAAATGTTTTTAATCTATCTCCTTTGCCACAATGCTATTTGAAATGATTTATATAATTTAGTCTAAAAATATGCATCATAAGAAAAAGCAAATGCAAGGGACTCTAATAAGAAGTTTGCCCACCCCCGTCAAGCGGAATATGCTCGACCTAACATTGAAACATGGGATTGCTATTTATAATATTCTTCCACTACAGCGTAATTTATACAATTGAGTCCAATACTTGTATTTTTGTGTATTTATCATTTTCAAATATTATATTTTTCTCACCATTCAAATGCAATGGCATTACCAATAAATTTTAAAATCTAAACATTGCACTTTTTCAATTTTAGAATTCTAAATTCCTGTAGGGATAAATGCACTGTTAATAATGAGTTAAATTGAAATTTTGAAATTTTTTAATTATCTCTTTTGCCACAATGCTATTTGAAATGATTTATATAATTTTAGTCTAAAAATATACAACATAAGAAAAAGCAAATGCAAGGGACTCTAATAAGAAGTTTGGCCACCCCCTTCAAGCGCAATATGCTTGACCTAATATTGTAACTTGCGATTCCTATTTTTATTATTCTTCCACTAAAGTGTATTTTATACAATTGTGTCCAATACATGTATTTTTGTTTATTTAACATTTCCAAATATTATGTTTTTCTCACCATTAAAATGTAATGGCATTAGCAATAAATTGAAAAATCAAAACCTCGCACTTTTTCAATTTTGAGAATTCTAAATTCCTATAGAGATAAATGCACTATTAATAATCTATTGAATTAAAATTTTGAAATTTTTTTTAATTATCTCTTTTGCAACAATGCTATTTGAAATGATTTATATAATTTGAGTCAAAAAATATACAGCATAAGAAAAAACAAATGCAAGGGACTCTAATAAGAAGTTTGTCCACCCCCCTCAAGCGCAATATGCTCAACCTAATATTGAAGCTTGCAATTTCTATTTATATTATTCTTTCACTAAAGTGTATTCTATACAATTGAGTCCAATACATGTATTTTTGTTTATTTCATATTTCCAAATATTATATTTTTCTCACAATTAAAATGTAATGGCATTAGCAAAAAATTTTAAAATCAAAACATTGCACTTTTTCAATTTTTAGAATTCTAAATTCTTATAAGGATAAACGCACTGTTAATAATCAGTTGAATCGAAATTTTGATATTTTTTTAATTATCTCTTTTGCCATAATGCTATTTGAAATTATTTATATAATTTTTGTCTAAAAATATACAACATAAAAAAAGCAAATGCAAGGGACTCTAATAAGAAGTTTGCCCACCCCCCTCAAGCGCAATATGCTCGACCTAATAGTGAAACTTGCGATTGCTATTTAGATTATTCTTCCCCTAAATTGTATTGTATACAATTAAGTCCGATACATGTATTTTTGTGTATTTAACATTTTCAAATGTTATGTTTTTCTCACCATTCAAATGTAATGGCATTAGTAATAAATTTTAAAATCTAAACATTGCACTTTTTCAATTTTTAGAATTCTAAATTCCTATAGGGATAAATGCACTGTTAATAATAAGTTGAATTTAAATTTTGAAATTTTTTTAGTTATCTCCTTTGCCACAACGCAATTTGAAATGATTTATATAATTTTCATCTAAAAATATACAATATAAGAAAAAGCAAATGCAAGGGACTCTAATAAGAAGTTTGCCCACCCCCCTTAAGCAGAATATGCTCGATCGAACATTGAAACCTGGGATTGCTATTTATAATATTCTTCCACTACAATTTAATTCATACAATTGAGTCCAATACTTGTATTTTTGTGTATTTAACATTTTCAAATGTTACGTTTTTCTCACCATTCAAAAGTAATGGTATTAGTAATAAATTTTAAAATCAAAACATTGCACTTTTTCAATTTTTAGAATTCTAAATTCCTATAGGGATAAATGCACTGTTAATAATCAGTTGAAATCAAAATTTGAAATTATTTTACTTATCTCCTTAGCCTTAAAGCTATTTGAAATGATTTATATAGTTTTAGTCTAAAAACATACAACATAAGAAAAAGGAAATGCAATGGACTCTAATAAAAAGTTTCCCTACCCCCCTCAAGCACAATATGCTTAACGTCATATTGAAGCTTGCGATTTCTATTTATATTATTGTTCCACTAAAGTGTATTCTATAGAATTGAGTCCAATACACGTATTTTTGTTTATTTAACATTTCCAAATATTATGTTTTTCTCACCATTCAAATGTAATGACATTAGCAATAAATTTGAAAATCAAAACATCACACTTTTTCAATTTTTAAAATTCTAAATTCCTATAGGGATAAATCTACTGTTAATAATTAGTTGAATTTAAATTTTGAAAGTTTTTTAATTATCTCCTTTGCCACAATGCTATTTGAGACGATTTATATAATTTTAGCCTAAAAGTATACAACAAAAGAAAAAGCAAATGCAAGGGACTCTAATAAGAAGTTTCCCCAACCCCTTCCAACGCAATATGCTCGACCTAACATTGAAATTTGGGATTGCTATTTATAATTTTCTCCCACTAAAGTGTAATTTATACAATTGAGTCCAATACTTGTATCTTTGTTTATTTAACATTTTCAAATATTATATTTTTCTCACCATTCAAATGTAATGGCATTAACAATGAATTTAAAAATCAAAACATTACATTTTCTCAATTTTTAGAATTCTAAATTCCTATAGGAATAAATGCACTGTTAATAATGAGTTGAATTGAAATTTTGACATTTTTTTAATTATCTCCTTTGCCACAATGCTATTTGAAATGATTTATATAATTTTAGTCTAAAAATATACAACATAAGAAAAAGCAAATGCAAGGCACTCTAATAAGAAGTTTCCCCAACCCCTTCCAACGCAATATGCTCGACCTAACATTGAAATTTGGGATTGCTATTTATAATTTTCTCCCACTAAAGTGTAATTTATACAATTGAGTCCAATACTTGTATCTTTGTGTATTTAACATTTTCAAATATTATATTTTTCTCACCATGCAAATGTAATGACATTAACAATGAATTTAAAAATCAAAACATTACATTTTCTCAACTTTTAGAATTCTAAATTCCTATAGGAATAAATGCACTGTTAATAATGAGTTGAATTGAAATTTTGAAATTTTTTAATTATCTCCTTTGCCACAATGCTATTTGAAACGATTTATATAATTTTAGCCTAAAAGTATACAACAAAAGAAAAAGCAAATGCAAGGGACTCTAATAAGAAGTTTCCCCAACCCCTTCCAACGCAATATGCTCGACCTAACATTGAAATTTGGGATTGCTATTTATAATTTTCTCCCACTAAAGTGTAATTTATACAATTGAGTCCAATACTTGTATCTTTGTGTATTTAACATTTTCAAATATTATATTTTTCTCACCATTCAAATGTAATGGCATTAACAATGAATTTAAAAATCAAAACATTACATTTTCTCAATTTTTAGAATTCTAAATTCCTATAGGAATAAATGCACTGTTAATAATGAGTTGAATTGAAATTTTGAAATTTTTTTAATTATCTCCTTTGCCACAATGCTATTTGAAATGATTTATATAATTTTAGTCTAAAAATATACAGCATAAGAAAAAGCAAATGCGAGAGACTCTAATAAGAAGTTTGCCCACCCCCATTTGGCGCAATATGCTCGATCTAATATTGACGCTTGTAATTGCTATTTATGTTATTCTTCCACTAAATTATATTTCATACAATTGAGTCCAATACATGTATTTTTATGTTTTTATCATTTTCAAATATTGTATTTTTCTCCTGATTCAAAGGTAATGGCATTAGCAATAAATTTTCAAATGAAAACATTGCACCTTTTCAATTTTTAGAATTCTAAATTCCTATAGGGATAAATGCACTGTTAATAATTAGTTGAATTCAAATTTTGAAATTATTTTTCTTATCTCCTTTGCCTTAAAGCTATTTGAAACGATTTATATAGTTTTAGTCTAAAAACATACAACATAAGAAAAAGGAAATGCAATGGACTCTAATAAAAAGTTTCCCCACCCCCCACAGGCCCAATATGCTCAACGTCATATTGAAGTTTCTGATTTCTATTTATATTATTGTTCCACTAAAGTGTATTCTATACAATTGTGTCCAATGCATGTATTTTTGTTTATTTAACATTTCCAAATATTATGTTTTTCTCACCATTAAAATGTAATGGTATTAGCAATAAATTTTAAAATCAAAACATTGCACTTTTTCAATTTTGAGAATTCTAAATTCCTATAGGGATAAATGCACTGTTAATAATTAGTTGAATTTAAATTTTGAAATTTTTTAATTATCTCTTGTGTCGCAATGCTTTTGAAATGATTTATATAATTTTAGTCTAAAAATATACAGCATAAGAAAAAGCAAATGCAAGGGACTCTAATAAGAAGTTTGCCCACCCCCCTCAAGTGCAATATGCTTGACCTAATAGTGAAACTTGTGATTGCTATTTTGATTATTCTTCCCTTAAATTGTATTGCATACAATTGAGTCCGATACATGTATTTTTGTGTATTTAACATTTTCAAATGTTATGTTTTTCTCACCTTTCAAATGTAATGGCATTAGCAATAAATTTTAAAATCTAAACATTGCACTTTTTCAATTTTTAGAATTCTAAATTCCTATAGGGATAAATGCACTGTTAATAATAAGTTGAATTTAAATTTTGAATTTTTTTAGTTATCTCCTTTGCCACAATGCAATTTGAAATGATTTATATAATTTTCATCTAAAAATATACAATATAAGAAAAAGCAAATGCAGGGGACTCTAATAAGAAGTTTGTCCACCCCCTCAAACGGAATATGCTCGATCTCACATCGAAACTTGGAATTGCTATTTATAATATTCTTCCACTACAGTTTAATTTATACAATTGAGTCCAATACTTGTATTTTTGTGTATTTAACATTTTCAAATGTTATGTTTTTCTCACCATTCAAATATAATGGCATTAGTAATAAATTTTAAAATCAAAACATTGCACTTTTTCAATTTTTAGAATTCTAAATTCCTATAGGGATAAATGCACTGTTAATAATCAGTTGAAATCAAATTTTGAAATTATTTTACTTATCTCCTTTGCCTTAAAGCTATTTGAAATGATGTATATAGTTTTAGTCTAAAAACATACAACATAAGAAAAAGGAAATGCAATGGACTCTAATAAAAAGTTTCCCCAGCCCCCTCAAGCACAATATGCTCAATGTCATATTGAAGCTTGCGATTTCTATTTATATTATTGTTCCACTAAAGTGTATTCTATTGAATTGAGTCCAATACACGTATTTTTGTGTATTTAACATTTTCAAATATTATATTTTTCTCACCATTCAAATGTAATGGCATTAGCAATAAATTTTATAATCAAAACATCGCACTTTTTCAATTTTTAGAATTCTAAATTCCTATAGGGATAAATCTACTATTAATAATCAGTTGAATTTAAATTTGGAAAATTTTTTAATTATCTCCTTTGCCATAATGCTATTTGAAATGATTTATATAATTTTAGCCTAAAAGTATACAACAAAAGAAAAAGCAAATGCAAGGGACTCTAATAAGAAGTTTCCCTAACCCCTTCCAACGCAATATGCTCGATCTAACATTGAAATTTGGGATTGCTATTTATAAATTTCTCCCATTAAAGTGTAATTTATACAACTGAGTCCAATACTTGTATCTTTGTGTATTTAACATTTTCAAATATTATATTTTTCTCACCATTGAAATGTAATGGCATTACCAATGAATTTAAAAATCAAAACATTGCACTTTTTCAATTTTTAGAATTCTAAATTCCTATAGGGATAAATGCACTGTTAATAATAAGTTGAATTTAAATTTTGAATTTTTTTTAGTTATCTCCTTTGCCACAATGCAATTTGAAATGATTTATATAATTTTCATCTAAAAATATACAATATAAGAAAAAGCAAATGCAGGGGACTCTAATAAGAAGTTTGTCCACCCCCCTCAAACGGAATATGCTCGATCTCACATCGAAACTTGGAATTGCTATTTATAATATTCTTCCACTACAGTTTAATTTATACAATTGAGTCCAATACTTGTATTTTTGTGTATTTAACATTTTCAAATGTTATGTTTTTCTCACCATTCAAATATAATGGCATTAGTAATAAATTTTAAAATCAAAACATTGCACTTTTTCAATTTTTAGAATTCTAAATTCCTATAGGGATAAATGCACTGTTAATAATCAGTTGAAATCAAATTTTGAAATTATTTTACTTATCTCCTTTGCCTTAAAGCTATTTGAAATGATGTATATAGTTTTAGTCTAAAAACATACAACATAAGAAAAAGGAAATGCAATGGACTCTAATAAAAAGTTTCCCCAGCCCCCTCAAGCACAATATGCTCAATGTCATATTGAAGCTTGCGATTTCTATTTATATTATTGTTCCACTAAAGTGTATTCTATTGAATTGAGTCCAATACACGTATTTTTGTGTATTTAACATTTTCAAATATTATATTTTTCTCACCATTCAAATGTAATGGCATTAGCAATAAATTTTATAATCAAAACATCGCACTTTTTCAATTTTTAGAATTCTAAATTCCTATAGGGATAAATCTACTGTTAATAATCAGTTGAATTTAAATTTGGAAAATTTTTTAATTATCTCCTTTGCCATAATGCTATTTGAAATGATTTATATAATTTTAGCCTAAAAGTATACAACAAAAGAAAAAGCAAATGCAAGGGACTCTAATAAGAAGTTTCCCTAACCCCTTCCAACGCAATATGCTCGATCTAACATTGAAATTTGGGATTGCTATTTATAAATTTCTCCCATTAAAGTGTAATTTATACAATTGAGTCCAATACTTGTATCTTTGTGTATTTAACATTTTCAAATATTATATTTTTCTCACCATTGAAATGTAATGGCATTACCAATGAATTTAAAAATCAAAACATTGCACTTTTTCAATTTTTAGAATTCTAAATTCCTATAGGGATAAATGCACTGTTAATAATCAGTTGAATTTAAATTTTGAAATTTTTTTGGTTATCTCCTTCACCACAATGCTATTTGAAATGATTTATATGATTTTAGTCTAAAAATATACAACATAAGAAAAAGGAAATGCAAGGGACTCTAATAAGAAGTTTGCCCAACTCCCTCAAGCGGAATATGCACAACCTAATATTAGAGATTGCGATTGTTATTTATATTATTTTTCCACTAAAGTGTATTCTATACTATTAAGCCCAATACATGTATTTTTGTTTATTTAACATTTCCAAATATTATGTTTTTCTCGCCATTAAAATGTAATGGCATTAGTAATAAATTTAAAAATCAAAACATTGCACTTTTTCAATTTTTAGAATTCTAAATTCTTATAGTGATAAATGCACTGTTAATAATCAGTTAAATTTAAATTTTGAAATTTTTTTAATTATCTCTTTTGCCACAATGCTATTTGAAATGATTTGTATAATTTTACTCTAAAAATATACAACATAAAAAAGGCAAATACAAGCAACTCTAATATGAAGTTTGCCTACCCCCCTTCAGCACAATATGCTCAACCTAATATTGAAACTTGCGATTGCTATTTATATTATTCTTCCACTAAATTGTATTGCATACAGTTGAGTCCATTACATGTATTTTTGTGCTTTTAACATTATCAAATGTTATGTTTTTCTCACCTTTCAAATGTAATGGCATTAGCAAGAAATTTTAAAATCAAAACATTACACTTTTTCAATTTTGAGAATTCTAAATTCTGATAGGGATAAATGCACTGTTAATAATTAGTTGATTTGAAATTTGAAATTATTTTAATTATCTCCTTTACAACAATGCTATTTAAAATGATTTATATAATTTTAGTCTAAAAATATATAACAAAAGAAGAAGAAAATGCAATGAACTCTAATAAGAAGTTTACCTAGCCTTATCAAGCATAATATGCTCAACCAAATATTGAAACTTGCAATTGCTATTTATATTATTCTTCCACTAAAAGAAAAAGCAAATGCAAGGGACTCTAATAAGAAGTTTCCCCAATCCCCTCCAACGCAATATGCTCGACCTAACAATGAAACTTGGGATTGCTATTTATAATTTTCTCCCACTAAAGTGTAATTTAGACAATTGAGTCCAATACTTGTACTTTTGTGTATTTAACATTTTCAAATATTATATTTTTCTCACCATTCAAATGTAATGGCATTACCAATGAATTTAAAAATCAAAACATTATATTTTCTCAATTTTCAAAATTCTAAATTCCTATAGGGATAAATGCACTGTTAATAATCAGTTGAATTGAAATTTTGAAATTTTTTTAATCATCTCCTTTGCCACAATGCTATTTGAAATGATTTATATAACTTTAGTCTAAAAATATACAACATATGAAAAAGCAAATGCAAGGGACTCTAATAAGAAGTTTGCCCACCCCATCCAAGCGGAATATGCTCGACCTAGCATTGAAACTTAGGATTGCTATCTATAATATTCTTCCACTACAGTGTAATTTATACAATTGAGTCTAATACTTGTATATTTGTGTATTTAACATTTTCAAATATTATATTTTTCTCACCATTCAAATGCAATGGCATTAGCAAAAAATTTTAAAATCTTAACATTGCACTTTTTCAATTTTTAGAATTCGAAATTCCTATAGGGATAAATGCACTAGCAATAATCAGTTGAATTGAAATTTTGAAATTTTTTTAATTATCTCCTTTCCCACAATGCTATTTGAAATGATTTATATAATTTTAGTCTAAAAATATACAACATAAGAAAAAACAAATGTAAGGGACTCTAATAAGAAGTTTGCCCACCCCCCTCATACGCAATATACTCGACCTAATATTGATACTTGCGATTGCTATTTATATTATTTTTCCACTAAAGTGTATTCTATACAATTGAGTCCAACATAAGAAAAAGGAAACGCAATGGACTCTAATAAAAAGTTTCCCCACCCCCCTCAAGCGCAATATGCTTAACCTAATATTGAAGTTTGCTATTACTATTTATAATTTTCTTCCACTAAAGTATAATTTATACAATTGAGACCAATACTTGTATTTTTGTGTATTTATCATTTTCAAATATTATGTTTTTCTCACCATTCAAATGTAATGACATTAGCAATAAATTTTAAAATCAAAACATTGCACTTTTTCAATTTTTAGAATTCTAAATTCCTATAAGGATAAATGCACTATTAATAATGAGTTGAATTTAATTTTTGAAATTTTTTTAGTTTTCTCCTTGGCCTCAATGCTATTCGAAATGATTTATATAGTTTTAGTCTAAAAACATACAACATAAGAAAAAGGAAACGCAATGGACTTTGATAAAAAGTTTTCCCACCCCCTTAAATCGCAATATGCTTAACCACTAAATCGCAATGGACTTTGATACTTGTGATTGCTATTTATATTATTCTTCCACTAAAGTGTATTGTATATAATTGAGTCCAATACTTGTTTTTTTGTTTATTTAACATTTCCAAATATTATGCTTTTCTCACCATTAAAATGTAATGGAATTAGCAATAAATTTAAAAATCAAAACATTGCACTTTTTCAATTATAGAATTCTAAATTCCTGTAGGGATAAATGCATTGTTAATAATCAGTTGAATTTAAATTTTAAAATTTTTTTAATTATCTCCTTTGCCCCAATGTTATTTGAAATGATTTATATAATTTTAGTCTAAAATTATACAACATAAGCAAAAGCAAATGCACGAGACTCTAATAAGAAGTTTCCCCACCCCTCTGAAGCGCAATATGCTCAACCTAATATTGAAGTTTGCGACTGCTATTTATATTACCCTTCCACTGAAGTGTATTGTATATAATTGAGTTCAATACTTGTATTTTTGTTTATTTAACATTTACAAATATTATGATTTTCTGACCATTCAAATGTAATGACATTAGCAATAAATTTAACAATCAAAACATTGCACTTTTTCAATTTGTAGAATTCTAAATTACTATAGAGATAAATGCACTCGTAATAATCTGTTGAATTTAAATTTTAAATTTTTTTTAATTACCACTTTTGCCACAATGCTATTTTAAATGATTTATATAATTTTAGTCTAAAAATATACAACATAAGAAAAAGCAAATGCAAGGGACTCTAGTAAGAAGTTTGCCCACCCCCCTCAAGCGCAATATGCTCGACCTAACATTGAAACTTGGGATTGCTATTTATAATTTTCTTCCACTAAAGTATAATTTATACAATTGAGACCAATACTTGTATTTTTGTGTATTTATCATTTTCAAATATTATGTTTTTCTCACCATTCAAATGTAATGGCATTAGCAATAAATTTTAAAATGAAAACATTGCACTTTTTCAATTGTTAGAATTCTAAATTCTTATAGGGATAAATGCACTGTTAATAATTAGTTGAATTTAAATTTTGAAATTTTTTAATTATCCCTTTTGCCACAATACTATTTGAAATGATTTATATAATTTTAGTCTAAAAATATGCAACATATGAAAAAGCAAATGCAAGGGACTCCAATAAGAGGTTTCCCCACCCCCCTCAAGCGCAATATGCTCAACCTAATATTGAAATTTGCGACTGCTATTTATATTATTCTTCCACTAAAGTGTATTGTATATAATTGAGCATAATACTTGTATTTTTGTTTATCTAACATTTTGAAATATTATGTTTTCTCGCCATTCAAATGTAATGGCATTAGCAATAAATTTAAAAATCAAAACATTGCACCTTTTCAATTTTTGAATTCTAAATTCCTATAGGGATAAATGCACTGTTAATAATCAGTTGAATTTAAATTTTGAAATGTTTTTAGTTTTCTCCTTTGCCTCAATGCTATTTGAAATGATTTATATAGTTTTGGTCTAAAAACATACAACATAAGAAAAAGGAAACGCAATGGACTCTAATAAAAGGTTTCCCCACCCCCCTTAAGTGCAATATGCCTAACCTAATATTGAAGTTTGCGATTGCTATTTATAATTTTCTTCCACAAAAGTATAATTTATACAATTGAGACCAATACTTGTATTTTTGTGTATTTATCATTTTCAAATATTATGTTTTTCTCACCATTCAAATGTAATGGCATTAGCAATAAATTTTAAAATCAAAACATTGCACTTTTTCAATTGTTAGATTTCTAAATTCCTATAGGGATAAATGCACTGTTAATAATGAGTTGAATTTAATTTTTGAAAAGCTTTTAGTTTTCTCCTTGGCCTCAATGCTATTCGAAATGATTTATATAGTTTTAGTCTAAAAACATACAACATAAGAAAAAGGAAACGCAATGGACTCTGATAAAAAGTTTCCCCACCCCCCTAAATCGCAATATGCTTAACCTAATATTGAAATTTGTGATTGCTATTTATATTATTCTTCCACCAAAGTGTATTGTATATAATTGAGTATAATACTTGTATTTTTGTTTATCTAACATTTTGAAATATTATGTTTTCTCTCCATTCAAATGTAATGGCATTAGCAATAAATTTAAAAATCAAAACATTGCACTTTTTCAATTTTTAAAATTCTAAATTCCTAGAAGGATAAATGCACTGTTAATAATCAGTTGAATTTAAATTTTGAAATTTTTTTAATTATTTCCTTTGCCACAATGTTATTTGAAATGATTTATATAATTTTAGTCTAAAAATATGCAACATAAGAAAAATCAAATGCAAAGGACTCCAATAAGAAGTTTGCTCATCCCCCTCAAGCGCTATATACTCAACCTAACATTGAAACTCGGGATTGGCATTTATAATTTTCTTCCACTAAAGTGTAATTTATACAATTGAGTCCAATACTTGTATTTTTGTGTATTTAATATTCTCCAATATTATGTTTTTCTCACCATTCAAATCTAATGGTATTATGAATAAATTTAAAAATCAAAACATTGCACTTTTTCAATTTTAGAATTCTAAATTCCTGTAAGGATAAATGCATTGTTAATAATCAGTTGAATTTAAATTTTAAAATTTTTTTAATTATCTCCTTTGCCCCAATGTTATTTGAAATGATGTATATAATTTTAGTCTAAAAATATACAACATAAGTAAAAGCAAATGCACGAGACTCTAATAAGAAGTTTCCCCACCCCTCTCAAGTGCAATATGCTCAACCTAATATTGAAGTTTGCGACTGCTATTTATATTACCCTTCCACTGAAGTGTATTTTATATAATTGAGTTCAATACTTGTATTTTTGTTTATTTAACATTTACAAATATTATGATTTTCTCACCATTCAAATGTAATGACATTAGCAATAAATTTAACAATCAAAACATTGCACTTTTTCAATTTGTAGAATTCTAAATTACTATAGGGATAAATGCACTCTTAATAATCTGTTGAATTTAAATTTTAAAATTTTTTTAATTATCTCTTTTGCCACAATGCTATTTTAAATGATTTATATAATTGTAGTCTAAAAATATACGACATAAGAAAAAGCAAATGCAAGGGACTCTAGTAAGAAGTTTGCCCACCCCCCTCAAGCGCAATATGCTCGACCTAACATTGAAACTTAGGATTGTTATTTATAATTTTCTTCCACAAAAGTGTATTTTATACAATTGAGTCCAATACTTGTATTTTTGTGTATTTAATATTTTCAAATATTATATTTTCTCACAATTCAAAAGTAATGGCATTAGCAATAAATTTAAAAATCAAAACATTACACTTTTTCAATTTTAGAATTCTAAATTCCAATAGGAATAAATGTACTGTTAATAATCAATTGAATTTAAATTTTAAAATTTTTTTAATTATCACCTTTGCCACAATGTTACTTGAAATGATTTATATAATTTTAGTCTAAAAATATACAGCATAAGAAAAAGCACATGCAAGGGACACTAAAAAGAAGTTTCCCCATCCCTCTCAAGCGCAATATGCTCAACCTAATAGTGAAGCTTGCAACTGTTATTTATATTATTCTTCCATTAAAGTTTATTGTATATAATTGAGTCTAATACTTGTATTTTTGTTCATTTAACATTTTCAAATATTATGTTTTCTCACCATTCAGATGTAATGGCATTAGCAATAAATTTAAAAATCAAAACATTGCACTTTTTCAATTTTAGAATTCTAAATGCCTGTAGGGATAAATGCATTGTTAATAATCAGTTGAATTTAAATTTTAAAATTTTTTTAATTGTCTCCTTTACCACAATGTTATTTGAAATGATTTATATAATTTTAGTCTAAAAATATGCAACATAAGAAAAATCAAATGCAAAGGACTCCAATAAGAAGTTTGCTCATCCCCCTCAAGCGCTATATACTCAACCTAACATTGAAACTCGGGATTGGTATTTATAATTTTCTTCCACTAAAGTGTAATTTATACAATTGAGTCCAATACTTGTATTTTTGTTTATTTAACATTTTCAAATATTATGTTTTCTCAACATTCAAATGTAATGGCTTTAGCAATAAATTTGAACATCAAAACATTGCACTATTTCAATTTTTAGAATTTTAAATTCCTGTAGGGATAAATGCATTGTTAATAATCAGTTGAATTTAAATTTTAAAATTTTTTTAATTATCTCCTTTGCCACAATGTTATTTGAAATGATTTATATAATTTTAGTCTAAAAATATACAACATCAACAAAAGTAAATGCACGGGACTCTAATAAGAACTTTGCCTATCCCTCTCAAGCACTATATGCTCGACCTAACATTGAAACTTGGGATTGCTATTTATAATTTTCTTCCACTAAAGTGTATTTTATACAATTGAGTCCAATACTTGTATTTTTGTGCATTTAACATTTTCAAATATTATGTTTTTCTCACCATTCAAATGTAATGGCATTAGCAATAAATTAAAAAATCAAAACATTGCACTTTTTCAATTTTAGAATTCTAATATCCTATAAGGATAAATGTGCTATTAATAATCAGGTAAATTTATATTTTAAAATTTTTTTAATTATCACCTTTGCCACAATGTTATTTGAAATGATCTATATCATTTTAGTGTAAAAATATACAACGTAAGAAAAAGCAAAAGCAAGGGATAGTAATAAGAAGTTTCCCCACCCCCCTCAAGCACAATATGCTCAACCTAATATTAAAGTTTGCGATTGATATTTATATTATTCTTCCACTAAAGTGTATTGTATATAATTGAGTCTAATATTTAACATTTTCAAATATTATTTTTTCTCACCATTCAAATGTAATGGCATTAGCAATAAATTTTAAAAGTAAAACATTGCACTTTTTCAATTTTTTTCAATCTAAATTCCTATAAGGATAAATGCACTGTTAATAATCAGTTGAATTTAGGTTTTGAAATTTTTTTAATTATCTCTTTAACCACAATGCTATTTCAAATAATTTATATAATTTTAGTCTAAAAATATACAACATAAGAAAAAGCAAATGCAAGGGTCTCTAATAAGAAGTTTGCCCACCCCCCTCAAGCACAATATGCTCGACCTAACATTGACACTTGGGACTGCTACTTATAATTTTCCTCCACTGAAATGTAATTTATACAATTGAGTCTAATACTTGTATTTTTGGGTATTTAACATTTTCAAAACTTATATTTTTCTCACCATTCAAATGTAAGGGTATTAGCAATAAATTTTAAAATCAAAACATTGCACTTTTTCAATTTTTAGAATTCTAAATTCCTATAAGGATAAATGCACTGTTAATAATCAGTTGAATTTAAATTTTGAAATATTTTTAGCAATCTCCATTGCTTCAATGCTATTTGAAATGATTTATATAGTTTTAGTCTAAGAACATAAAACATAAGAAAAAGGAAATGCAATGGACTCTAATAAGAAGTTTGCTCACAATTCTCAAGCACAATATGCTCAACCTAGTGTTGAAGTTTTCGGTTGCTATTTATATTATTCTTCCACTAAAGTGTATTGCATAGAATTGAGTTCAATACCTATATTTTTGTTTATATAACATTTTGAAATATTATGTTTTCTCAACATTCAGATGTAATGGCATTAGCAATAAATTTAAAAATGAAAACATTGCACTTTTTCAATTTTTAGAATTCTAAATTCCTATAGGGATAAAATGCATTGTTAATAATCAGTTGAATTTAGGTTTTGAAATTTTTTTAATTATCTCTTTAACCATAATGCTATTTCAAATAATTTATATAATTTTAGTCTAAAAATATACAACATAAGAAAAAGCAAATGCAAGGGTCTCTAATAAGAAGTTTCTCCACTCCCCTCAAGCGCAATATGCTTAACCTAATATTGAAGTTTGCGATTGCTATTTATATTATTCTTCCACTAAAGTTTATTGTATATAATTGAGTCCAATACTTGTATTTTTGTTTATTAAACTTTTTCAAATATTATGTTTTTCTCACCATTCAAATGTAATGGCATTAGCAATAAATTTATCAATCAAAACATTGCACTTTTTCAATTTGTAGAATTCTAAATTACTATAGGGATAAATGCACTGTAAATAATCCGTTGAATTTAAATTTTGAAAGTTTTTTAGTTATCTCATTTACCTCAATGCTATCTGAAATGATTTATATAGTTTTAATCTAAAAACGTACAATATAAGAAAAAGGAAATCCAATGAACTCTAATAAGAAGTTTCCCTACCCCGCTCAAGCGCAATATGCTCAACCAAATATTGAAGTTTGTGATTGTTATTTATATTATTCTTCCACTAAAATGTATTATATATAATTGAGTCTAATACTTGTATTTTTGTGTATTTAACATTTTCAAATGTTATGTTTTTCTCACCATTCAAATGTAATGGCATTAGCAATAAATTTTAAAATCAAAACATTGCAGTTTTTCAATTTTTAGAATTCTAAATTTCTATAGGCATAAATGCACTGTTAATAATAAGTTGAATTTAAATTTTAAAATTTCTTTAATTATCTCTTTTGCCACAATGCTACTTAAAACGATTTATATAATTTTAGTGTAAAATTATCCAACATTAGAAAAAGCAAATGTAAGGGTCTCTAATCAGAAGTTTGCCCACCCCCCTCAAACGCAATATGTTCGAACTAATATTGAAACTTGTGATTGCTATTTATAATTTTCTTCCGCTAAAGTGTAATTTATAAAATTGAGTCTAATACTTGTATTTTTGGGTATTTAACATTTTCAAAAATTATGTTTTTCTCACCATTCAAATGTAATGGCATTAGCAATAAATTTTAAAACCAAAATATTGCACTTTCACAATTTTTAGAATTCTAAATTCCTATAGGGATAAATGCACTGTTAATAATCAGTTAAATTTAAATTTAAATATTTTTTTATCTCCTTTGCCTTAATGCTATTTGAAATGATTTATATAGTTTTTGTCCAAAAACATACAACATAAGAAAAAGAAAATGCAATAGACTCTAATAAGAATTTTCCCCACCCGCCTCAAGTGCAATATGCTCAACCTAATATTGAAGTTTGCGATTGCTATTTATATTATTCTTCCACTAAAGTGTATTTTATAAAATTGAGTCCAATACTTGTATTTTTGTTTATTTAACATTTTCAAATATTATATTTTTCACCATTTAGATGTAATGGCATTAGCATTAAATTTAAAAATCAAAACATTGCAATTTTTCAATTTTTAGAATTCTAGATTCCAATATGGATATATGCACTGTTAATAATAAGTTGAATTTAAATTTTGAAACTTTTTTAATCATCTCCTTTGCCACAATGTTATTTGAAATGATTTATATAATTTTAGTCTAAAAATATACAACATAAGAAAAAGCAAAAGCAAGGGTCTCTAATAAGAAGTTTGCCCACCCCCTCAAGCGTAATATGCTCGACCTCACATTGAAGCTTATGATTGTTATTTATAATTTTCATCCCCTAAAGTGTCTTTTATATAATTGAGTCCAATACTTGTATTTTTGTTTACTTAACTTTTTCAAATATTATGTTTCTCTCACCATTCAAAGGTAATGGCATTAGCAATAAATTTTAAAATCAAAAGATTTCACTTTCTCAATTTTTAGAATTCTAAATTCCTATAAGGATAAATGCACTATTAATAATCAGTTGAATTTAAATTTTGAAATTCTTTTATTCATCTCCTTTGCCACAATGCTATTTGAAATGATTTATATAATTTTAGTCTAAAAATACACCACATAAGAAAAAGCAAATGCACGAGACTCTAATAAGAAGTTTGCCCACCCCCCTCAAGCGCTATATGCTCGACCTAACATTAAAACTTGGGATTGCTATTTATAATATTCTTCGACTAAAGGGTCTTTTATACAATTGAGTCCAATACTTATATTTCTGTTTATTTAACATTTTCAAATATTATATTTTTCTGGCCAATCAAATGTAATGGCATTGGCAATAAATTTTAAAATCAAAAGATTTCACTTTTTCAATTTTTAGAATTCTACATTCCTATAAGGATAAATGCACTGTTAATAATCAGTTGAATTTACATTTTGAAATTTTTTTAGCAATCTCGATTGCCTCAATGCTATTTGAAATGATTTATATAGTTTCAATCTAAACAAATACAACATAAGAAAAAGGAAATACAATGAACTCTAATAAGAAGTTTGCCCACCCCCCTCAAGCGCAATATGCTCGACCTAACATTTAATCTTGGGATTTCTATTCATAATTTTCTTCCACTATAGTGTATTTTATACAATTGAGACCAATACTTGTATTTTTGTTTATTTAACATTTCAAATATTATGTTTTTCTCACCATTCAAATGGAATGACATTGGCAATAAATTGAAACATCAAGACATTGCACTTTTTCAATTTTTAGAATTCAAAGTTCCAATAGGGATAAATGCACTGTTAATAATCGGTTGAATTTAAATGTTGAAAATTTTTTAGTAATCTCCATTGCCTCAATGCTATCTAAAATGATTTATATAGTTTTAGTCTAAAAACATGCAAGATAAGAAAAATGAAATGCAATGGACTCGAATAAGAAGTTTGCCCACCCCCTCAAGCGCAATATGCTCGACCTAACATTGAAACTTGGGATTGCTATTTATAATATTCTTCGACTAAAGTGTCTTTTATACAATTGAGTCCAGTACTTGTATTTCTGTTTATGTAACATTTTCAAATATTATATTTTTCTGGCCATTCAAATGTAATGGCATTGGCAATAAATTTTAAAATCAAAAGATTTCACTTTTTCAATTTTGAGAATTCTAAATTCCTATAAGGATAAATGCATTATTAATAATCAGTTGAATTTAAATTTTGAAATTTTTTTATTCATCTCCTTTGCCACAATGCTATTTGAAATGATTTATATAATTTTAGTCTAAAAATATACCACATAAGAAAAAGCAAATGCATGGGACTCTAATAAGAAGTTTGCCCACCCCCCTCAAGCGCTATATACTTGACCTAACATTGAAACTTGGGATTGCTATTTATAATATTCTTTGACTAAAGTGTCTTTTATACAATTGAGTCCAATACTTGTATTTCTGTATATTTAACATTTTCAAATATTATGTTTTTTTGGCCATTCAAATGTAATGGCATTGGTAATAAATTTTAAAATTAAAAGATTTCACTTTTTCAATTTTTAGAATTCTAAATTCCTATAAGGATAAATGCACTGTTAATAATCAGTTGAATTGACATTTTGAAATTTTTTTCGCAATCTCCATTGCCTCAATGCTATTTGAAATGATTTATATAGTTTCAATCTAAACAAATACAACATAAGAAAAAGGAAATACAATGAACTCTAATAAAAAGTTTGCCCACCCCCCTCAAGCACAATATGCTCGACCTAACATTTAATCTTGGGATTTCGATTCATAATTTTCTTCCACTATAGTGTATTTTATACAATTGAGACCAATACTTGTATTTTTGTTTATTTAACATTTCAAATATTATGTTTTTCTCACCATTCAAATGGAATGGCATTGGCAATAAATTGAAAAATGAAAACATTGCACCTTTTCAATTTTTAGAATTCAAAGTTCCAATAGGGATAAATGCACTGTTAATAATCGGTTGAATTTAAATGTTGAAAATTTTTTAGTAATCTCCATTGCCTCAATGCTATCTAAAATGATTTATATAGTTTTAGTCTAAAAACATGCAATATAAGAAAAATGAAATGCAATGGACTCGAATAAGAAGTTTGCCCACCCCCTCAAGCGCAATATGCTCGACCTAACATTGAAACTTGGGATTGCTATTTATAATATTCTTCGACTAAAGTGTCTTTTATACAATTGAGTCCAGTACTTGTATTTCTGTTTATGTAACATTTTCAAATATTATATTTTTCTGGCCATTCAAATGTAATGGCATTGGCAATAAATTTTAAAATCAAAAGATTTCACTTTTTCAATTTTGAGAATTCTAAATTCCTATAAGGATAAATGCACTATTAATAATTAGTTGAATTTAAATTTTGAAATTTTTTTATTCATCTCCTTTGCCACAATGCTATTTGAAATGATTTATATAATTTTAGTCTAAAAATATACCACATAAGAAAAAGCAAATGCATGGGACTCTAATAAGAAGTTTGCCCACCCCCCTCAAGCGCTATATACTTGACCTAACATTGAAACTTGGGATTGCTATTTATAATATTCTTCGACTAAAGTGTCTTTTATACAATTGAGTCCAGTACTTGTATTTCTGTTTATTTAACATTTTCAAATATTATATTTTTCTGGCCATTCAAATGTAATGGCATTAGCAATAAATTTTAAAATCAAAAGATTTCACTTTTTCAATTTTTAGAATTCTACATTCCTATAAGGATAAATGCACTGTTAATAATCAGTTGAATTTACATTTTGAAATTTTTTTAGCAATCTCCATTGCCTCAATGCTATTTGAAATGATTTATATAGTTTCAATCTAAACAAATACAACATAAGAAAAAGGAAATACAATGAACTCTAATAAGAAGTTTGCCCACCCCCCTCAAGCGCAATATGCTCGACCTAACATTTAATCTTGGGATTTCTATTCATAATTTTCTTCCACTATAGTGTATTTTATACAATTGAGACCAATACTTGTATTTTTGTTTATTTAACATTTCAAATATTATGTTTTTCTCACCATTCAAATGGAATGACATTGGCAATAAATTGAAAAATCAAGACATTGCACTTTTTCAATTTTTAGAATTCAAAGTTCCAATAGGGATAAATGCACTGTTAATAATCGGTTGAATTTAAATGTTGAAAATTTTTTAGTAATCTCCATTGCCTCAATGCTATCTAAAATGATTTATATAGTTTTAGTCTAAAAACATGCAATATAAGAAAAATGAAATGCAATGGACTCGAATAAGAAGTTTGCCCACCCCCTCAAGCGCAATATGCTCGACCTAACATTGAAACTTGGGATTGCTATTTATAATATTCTTCGACTAAAGTGTCTTTTATACAATTGAGTCCAGTACTTGTATTTCTGTTTATGTAACATTTTCAAATATTATATTTTTCTGGCCATTCAAATGTAATGGCATTGGCAATAAATTTTAAAATCAAAAGATTTCACTTTTTCAATTTTGAGAATTCTAAATTCCTATAAGGATAAATGCACTATTAATAATCAGTTGAATTTAAATTTTGAAATTTTGTTATTCATCTCCTTTGCCACAATGCTATTTGAAATGATTTATATAATTTTAGTCTAAAAATATACCACATAAGAAAAAGCAAATGCATGGGACTCTAATAAGAAGTTTGCCCACCCCCCTCAAGCGCTATATACTTGACCTAACATTGAAACTTGGGATTGCTATTTATAATATTCTTCGACTAAAGTGTCTTTTATACAATTGAGTCCAATACTTGTATTTCTGTATATTTAACATTTTCAAATATTATGTTTTTTTGGCCATTCAAATGTAATGGCATTGGTAATAAATTTTAAAATTAAAAGATTTCACTTTTTCAATTTTTAGAATTCTAAATTCCTATAAGGATAAATGCACTGTTAATAATCAGTTGAATTTACATTTTGAAATTTTTTTCGCAATCTCCATTGCCTCAATGCTATTTGAAATGATTTATATAGTTTCAATCTAAACAAATACAACATAAGAAAAAGGAAATACAATGAACTCTAATAAGAAGTTTGCCCACCCCCCTCAAGCGCAATATGCTCGACCTAACATTTAATCTTGGGATTTCTATTCATAATTTTCTTCCACTATAGTGTATTTTATACAATTGAGACCAATACTTGTATTTTTGTTTATTTAACATTTCAAATATTATGTTTTTCTCACCATTCAAATGGAATGACATTGGCAATAAATTGAAAAATCAAGACATTGCACTTTTTCAATTTTTAGAATTCAAAGTTCCAATAGGGATAAATGCACTGTTAATAATCGGTTGAATTTAAATGTTGAAAATTTTTTAGTAATCTCCATTGCCTCAATGCTATCTAAAATGATTTATATAGTTTTAGTCTAAAAACATGCAATATAAGAAAAATGAAATGCAATGGACTCGAATAAGAAGTTTGCCCACCCCCTCAAGCGCAATATGCTCGACCTAACATTGAAACTTGGGATTGCTATTTATAATATTCTTCGACTAAAGTGTCTTTTATACAATTGAGTCCAGTACTTGTATTTCTGTTTATGTAACATTTTCAAATATTATATTTTTCTGGCCATTCAAATGTAATGGCATTGGCAATAAATTTTAAAATCAAAAGATTTCACTTTTTCAATTTTGAGAATTCTAAATTCCTATAAGGATAAATGCAGTATTAATAATCAGTTGAATTTAAATTTTGAAATTTTTTTATTCATCTCCTTTGCCACAATGCTATTTGAAATGATTTATATAATTTTAGTCTAAAAATATACCACATAAGAAAAAGCAAATGCATGGGACTCTAATAAGAAGTTTGCCCACCCCCCTCAAGCGCTATATACTTAACCTAACATTGAAACTTGGGATTGCTATTTATAATATTCTTTGACTAAAGTGTCTTTTATACAATTGAGTCCAATACTTGTATTTCTGTATATTTAACATTTTCAAATATTATGTTTTTTTGGCCATTCAAATGTAATGGCATTGGTAATAAATTTTAAAATTAAAAGATTTCACTTTTTCAATTTTTAGAATTCTAAATTCCTATAAGGATAAATGCACTGTTAATAATCAGTTGAATTTACATTTTGAAATTTTTTTCGCAATCTCCATTGCCTCAATGCTATTTGAAATGATTTATATAGTTTCAATCTAAACAAATACAACATAAGAAAAAGGAAATACAATGAACTCTAATAAGAAGTTTGCCCACCCCCCTCAAGCGCAATATGTTCGACCTAACATTTAATCTTGGGATTTTGATTCATAATTTTCTTCCACTATAGTGTATTTTATACAATTGAGACCAATACTTGTATTTTTGTTTATTTAACATTTCAAATATTATGTTTTTCTCACCATTCAACTGGAATGGCATTGGCAATAAATTGAAAAATCAAAACATTGCACCTTTTCAATTTTTAGAATTCAAAGTTCCAATAGGGATAAATGTACTGTTAATAATCGGTTGAATTTAAATGTTGAAAATTTTTTAGTAATCTCCATTGCCTCAATGCTATCTAAAATGATTTATATAGTTTTAGTCTAAAAACATGCAATATAAGAAAAATGAAATGCAATGGACTCGAATAAGAAGTTTGCCCACGCCCCCAAGCGCAATATGCTCGACCTAACATTGAAACTTGGGGTTGCTATTTATAATATTCTTCGGCTAAAGTGTCTTTTATACAATTGAGTCCAGTACTTGTATTTCTGTTTATTTAACATTTTCAAATATTATGTTTTTCTGGCCATTCAAATGTAATGGCATTGGCTATAAATGTTAAAATCAAAAGATTTCACTTTTTCAATTTTTAGAATTCTAAATTCCTATAGGGATAAATGCACTATTAATAATCAGTTGAATTTAAATTTTGAAATTTTTTTATTCATCTCCTTTGCCATAATGCTATTTGAAATGATTTATATAATTTTAGTCTAAAAATATACCACATAAGAAAAAGCAAATGCACGGGACTTTAATAAGAAGTTTGCCCACCCCCCTCAAGTGCTATATGCTTTGACCTAACATTGAAACTTGGGATTGCTATTTATAATATTTTTCGACTAAAGTGTCTTTTATACAATTGAGTCCACTATTTATATTTCTGTTTATTTAACATTTTCAAATATTATGTTTTTCTGGCCATTCAAATGTAATGGCATTTGCAATAAATCTTATAATCAAAAGATTTCACTTTTTCAATTTTTAGAATTCTACATTCCTATAAGGATAAATGCACTATTAATAATCAGTTGAATTTAAATTTTGAAATTTTTTAAGCAATCTCCATTGCCTCAATGCTATTTGAAATGATTTATATAGTTTTAGTGCAAAAACATACAACATAAGAAAAAGGAAATGCAATGAACTCTAATATGAAGTTTGCCCACCCCCCTCAAGCGCAATATGCTCGACCTAACATTGAATCTTGGGATTGCTACAGGCTCTGTTTTCTTTTTACTGTTTATTTGCTAGAGGTTCTCTTTTCTTCTCACCTTCTATTTGCTAAAGGCTCTCTTTTCTTCTTACCATAGGTTGCTCTGTTTGGACAAGTGGATTGATTGTCCTCCCAAACTTAGACCATACACATTGATGGTAACAAATAGTCACATGAGTTTCCAACAGTTAGAAAGTAACAAATGAGGACAAGGATTCAAAATCAAAGGTTTCCTGTGCATGTAATTTTGAAAAAAGTAGCTTGATTTTAACATTCATAAACTTCGTGGGTATTTCAGCCATGTAATGCAAAACAAAATCTATTCGTTGATGCTTAATTTTCTGTATAATCTTTTTTTATGGATGAAAGGAAGAGGATTGCATGAACAGATAAAATGCCTATTTTAGTACCTACTCCAAAAATCTATTTACTATAGGTTCTATTTTCTTCTAACCATCTATTTGCTATAGCCTTTATTTTCTCCTTTTTGTAAGCTACTCTGTTTTTTACAGGCACCTCCAAGTTTTGTTTTCTTCTTATCGTCTATTTACTAATAGGTTTTATTTTCTTCCTACGTTAGGCTCCTATATTTTCTAGAGGCTCCTAGAAATTACGTTTTCTTCTTACCGTCTATTTGCTACAAACTTTGTTTTCTTCTCACTATAGGCTACTCTATTTTCTATAGACTCTGTTTTCTTCTTACCATTTATTTCCTAGAGGTTTTGTCTTCTTCTTATCATCTATTTGCTAGAGGCATTGTTTTCTTATTACCGGAGGCTGTTCTGTTTGGACAAGTGGATTGATAGTCCTCCCAATTGTAGCCTATACACTCTTATGGTTGCCAGTAGTCACATGAGTTGCTAGCAGTCACATGGATTTCCAACAGTTAGAAAGCAATAATTGAGGACGAGGATTAATTGCCAAAGGTTGTTTGTGCATATAATTTTGATAAAAGTAGCTTCATTTTCAAATTGATAAACTTTATAGGTATTTCAACCATGTAATACAAAATAGAATCTATTCATTGAAGTTTAATTTGCCATATAATCATTTTGATGGATGAAAGGAATAGGAGCGCAAGAACAAATAAAATTTCTATTTTAGTTCCTACTCCTAAAACCTATTTGCTACAAGCTTTATTTTATTTATTCCTTAGGCTGCTCTGTTTTTTACATGCTCCTTCAGATTCTGTTCTCTTCTTATTGTCAATTTGCTAAAGGCTCTATTTTCTTCCTACCTTAGGCTACACTATTTTCTACAGACTCTGTTTTCTTTTGACCATTTATTTGCTATAAGCTTTGTTTTCTTCCTACCATAGGCTACTTTGTTTTCTACAGGTTATGTTTTCTTCTGACTGTTTATTTGCTAGAGTATCTATTTTCTTCTTATCGTAAGCTACACTATTTGGACAAGTGGATTGGCAATCCTCCCAATCTTAGCCCATACACTATGATGGTAACTAGCAGTCACATGAGTTTCTAATAGTTAGAAAGCAACAAATGTTGATGAGGATTAATTACCAAAGATGCCTGTGCAAAATATTTTGCAAGAAGTAGCTTGATTTTTGCATTCATAAACTCCATGGGTGTTTCAACCATGTAATGCAAAACAAAATCTATTCATTGAAGCTTAATTTGTTGTATAATCCTTTTTTATGGATGAAAGGAAGAGGAATGCACAAACAGATAAAATGTATATTTTAGTATTGACTCCTAAAATCTATTTGCTACAAGCTTTGTTTTCTTCTTACTGTCTATTTGCTACAACATATGTTTTCTTCTTTCCGTAGGCAACTCTATTTTCTACAGGCTCCTCCAAGATATGTTTTCTTCTTATTGTCTATTTGCTACAAGCTTTATTTTCTTCCTAGCTTAGGCTGCTTTATTTTCTACTGGCTCCTACAGGCTCTATTTTCTTCTTACCATAGGCTGCTATGTTTTCTATAAGCTCTTAGAGGCTCTGTTTTTTACTTACCATTTATTTGCTAGAGGCTCTGTTTTCTTTTAGCGTCTATTTGCCAGAGGCTCTGTTTTCTTCTTATCGGAGGCTGCTCTATTTGGACAAATGGATTAACAATAATGCCAATCCTAGCCTATGCACTATGATGGTAGCCAGTAGTCACATGAGTTTCCGATAGTTGGAAAGCAACAAATGAGGACAAGGATTAATTACTAACGGTTGCCTATGCATATAATTTTGAAAGAAGTTGCTTCATTTTCAAATTCGTAAACTTTATGGGTATTTCAACTATGTAATGCAAAATAGAATTTATTCATTGAAACTTAATTTTCCGTACAATCTTTTTTTTTATTAATGAAAGGAAGAGGAGTAAATGAACAGATAAAATATCTATTTTAGTACCTACTCCTAAAATCTATTTGTTGTAGGCTCTATTTTTTTCTTACCGTCTATTTGCTACAAGCTCAGTTTTCTTCTTTCCATATGCTACGCTATTTTCTACAGGCTCCTTCAGGTTTTGTTTTCTTCTTATCGTCTATTTGCTACAGGCTCTATTTTCTTCCCACCTTAGGTTGCTCAATTTTCTACAGACCCATGTAAACTTTATTTTCTTCTTACTATATACTACTCTGTTTTCTAAAGGTTGCTATAGGCTCTCTTTTCTTCTTACTGTTTATTAGCTAGAGACTTTGTTTTCTTCTTACCATCTATTTGCTAGAGGCTCTATTTTTTTTCTTATTGTACAATGCTTTGTCTGGACAAGTGGATTGATGGTAGCCAGCAGTCACATGAGTTGCCAACAGTTGGAAAACAACAAATAAGGATGAGGATTAATTACCAAAGGTTACTTGTGCACATTATATTGAAAGAAGTTGGTTGATTTTCAAATTCGTATACTCCATGGGTATTTTAACCATGTAATGCAAAATAGAATCTATTCATTGAAGATTAATTTATCGTATAATCTTTTTTGACGGATGAAAGGAAGAGTAGTGCAAGAACAGATAAAATGTGTATTTTAGTACCTACTCTTAAACTCTATTTGTAGCAGGCTCTATTTTCTTCTTATTGTCTATTTGCTACAGGCTTTGTTTTCTTCTTTCCATATACTGCCCTATTTTCTATAGGCTCCTCCAAGTTCTGTTTTCTTCTTACTATCTATTTGCTACGAGCTCTCTTTTCTTCTTTCCATATGCTGCCATATTTTATACAGGCTCCTCTAAGTTCTGTTTTCTTCTTACTATCTATTTGTTACAGGCTCTTTTTTTCTTCTTACCATAGACTGCTCTGTTTTCTTCTTACCGTTTATTTGCTAGAGACTTTGTTTTCATCTTAATGTAGCCTGCTTTCTTTGGACCAGTGGATTAATAGTCCTCTTGATCATAGCCCATCCACTCTAATAGTAGCCAACAGTCATAGGAGTTTTCAACAATTGGAAAGCAATAAATGAGGATGATGATTAATTATCAAAAGTTGTCTATACACATAATTTTAAAAGAAGTAACTCGATTTTCAAATTCGTAAACTCCACAAGTATTTCAACCATGTAATGCACAATAGAATCTATGCATTGAAACTTAATTTTTTGTATAATTTCTTTTGATGGATGAAAGGAAGATGAGTGCACGAATAGATAAAATGTCTATTTTAGTACCTACTCCTAAAATTTATTTGCTACCAACTCTATTTTTTTCTTTTCATAAGCTGCTCTATGTTCTACAGGCTCCTTTTGAGTTATGCTTTCTTCTTACCCTCTATTTGCTATTGGTTTTATTTTCTTCTTACCATAGGCTGCTTTGTTTTCTATAGGCTCCTACAAGCTTTATTTTCTTCTTGCCGTCTATTTGCTAGAGGTTTTGTTTTCTTCTTACCGTCTATTTGCTAGAACCTCTATTTTCTTCTTACCATTTATTTGCTAGAGCCTATGTTAGTACAAGTGGATTAACAATCCTCCCAATCTTAGCCCATACACTTTAATGGTAGCCAACAGTCACATGAATTTCCAACAATTAGAAAGCAACAAATGAGGATGAAGATTAATTACCAAAGGTTGCCTGTGCATATAATTTTGAAAGAAGTAGCTTGATTTTCACATATGTAAATTCCATGGGTATTTCAACTATGTAATGGAAAACAAAATCTATTCCTTGAAACTTAATTTGCCATTTAATCTTTTTTTTTATGGATGAAAGGAAGAGGAGTGCACGAATAGATAAAATGTGTATTTTATGACCTACTCCTAAAATCTATTTGCTCTAGACTTTGTTTTCTTCTTACCGTCTATTTCTTACAGGCTTTGTTTTCTTCTTTTTGTATACTGCTCTCTTTTCTACAAACTCCTCTAGGTTCTATTTTCTTCTTATCATGAATTTGCTACAAGCTCTATTTTCTTCCAACCTTAGGCTGCTTTATTTTCTATAGGCTCTTACAGGCTCTATTTCTTCTTACCATCTATTTGTTATAGACTTTGTTTTCTTCTAACTATTTATTTCCTAGAGGTTCTATTTTCTTCTTACCTTCAATTTGCTAGAGGCTCTATTTTCTTTTTACCCTTGGCTACTCTATTTGGACAAGTGGATTGACAGTCCTCCCAATTTTAGGCTATACACTTTGATGCTGGTTAGCAGCCACCCGAGTTTCCAACAATTGGAAAGTAATAAATGAGGACGTGGATTAATTACCAAAGGTTACCTGTGCACATAATTTTGAAAAAAGTAACTTGATTTTCACATACATAAACTCCATGGGTATTTTAACCATGTAATGCAAAACAAAATTTATTCCTTGAAGCTTACTTTGTTGTATAATCTTTTTTGATGGATGAAAGGAAGAGGAGTGCACAAATAGATAAAATGTGTATTTTAGTACCTACTCCTAAAATCTATTTGCTCCAAACTCTATTTCTTCTTACAATTTATTCCCTACAAGCTCTATTTTTTTCTTTTCGTATGTTGCTCTCTTTTCTACAAGCTATTTTAGGTTCTATTTTCTTCTTACCATATATTTGCTACAGGCTTTGTTTTCTTCCTACCTTAGGTTGCTCTGTTTTCTATAGGCTCTATTTCTTCCTACCGTCTATTTGCTACAGGTTCTTTTTTCTTCTTACCATTTATTTGCTAAAGGCTCTATTTTCTTCTTACCTTCTATTTGCTACAAGCTCTGTTTTGTTCTTACCATAAGCTACTCTATTTGGACAAGTGGATTAGCAATTATGTCAATCTTAAGCCATACACTCTGATGGTAGCTAGCAGTCTCATGAGTTTCCAAGAGTTGGAAAGCAACAAATGATGATGAGGATTAATTACCAAAGGTTATTATGCACATAATTTTGAAAAAAGTAGCTTGATTTTCAAATTTGTAAAATCCATGGGTATTTCAACCATGTAATGCAAAACAAATCTATTCATTGAAGCTATATTTGCCATATAATCTCTTTTGATGGATGAAAGGAAGAGGAGTGCACGAACAAATAAAATGTCTATTTTAGTAACTACTCCTAAAATAAATTTGCTATAGACTCTATTTTCTTCTTTCCTTAGACTACTCTATTTTCTACAGGCTCTTCTAGGTTATGTTTTCTTCTTACCATTTATTTGCTATAGGCTCTAATTTCTTCTTACCATAGGTTGCTCTTTTTTCTTCTTGCCATTTATTTGTTAGAGGCTATATTTTCTTCTTACCATTTATTTGCTAGAGGCTCTATTTTCTTCTAACCGTAAGCTACTTTGTTTGGACAAGTGAATTGACAATCCTCCTAATCCTAGGCCATACACTCTGATGGTAGCCAACAGTCACATGAGTTTCCAATAGTTGAAAAGCAACAAATGAGGATAATGATTAATTACCAAAGGTTTCTTGTGCACATAATTTTGAAAGAAGTAGCTTGATTTTCATATATATAAATTCCATGGGTATTTTAACCATGTAATGCAAAACAAAATCTATTCCTTGAAGCTTAATTTGTCATATAATGTTCTTTGATGGATGAAAGGAAGAGGAGTGCACGAATAGATAAAATGTCTATTTTAGTACCTATTGCTAAAATCTATTTGCTCCAGACTCTATTTTCTTCTTACCATCTATTTCCCACAAACTTTGTTTTCTTCTTTCCGTCTGTTGCTCTATTTTCTATAAGCTTATATTGGTTCTGTTTTCTTTTTACAGTCTATTTGCTACAAGCTCTATTTTTTTCCTACGTTAGATTGCTCTATTTTCTACAGGCTCTTACATTCTCTGTTTCTTCTTACCATCTATTTGCTATAAGCTCTGTTTTCTTCTTTTTGTATGCTGCTCTATTTTCTACAAGCTCCTCTAGGTTTTGTTTTCTTCTTACCGTGTATTTGCTATAGGCTCTATTTTCTTCCTACCTTAGGCTTTGTTTCATCTTACCATATATTTGCTATAAGCTCTGTTTTCCTTTTATCGTTTATTTCCTAGAGGCTTGGTTTTCTTTTAACCTTCTATTTGCTAGAGGCTCTGTTTTCTTCTTACTATAAGCTGCTCTATTTGGACAAGTGGATTGATAGTCCTCCCAATCTTAGGCCATACACTCTGATGGTAGCCAGTAGCCACATGAGTTTCCAATAATTGGAAAGCAACAAATGAAGACAAGTATTAATTTTGAAAGAAGTAGCTTGATTTTCGCATACATAAAGTTCATGGGTATTTCAACCATGTAATGCAAAATAGAATTTATTCCTTGAAACTTAATTTGCCGTATAATCTTTTTTATGGATAAAAGGAAAAGCAGTGCATGAACAAAAAAAATGTCTATTTTAGTACCTATTCCTAAAATCTATTTGCTCTAGACTCTGTTTTCTTCTTACCGTTGATTTCCTACAAGCTTTGTTTTCTTCTTTTTGTATGCTACTCTGTTTTCTACAATCTCCTCCAGGTTCCGTTTTCTTCTAACCATTTATTTACTACAGGTTTTGTTTTTTCCTACCTTAGACTGCTCTGTTTTCTACAGTCTTTGTTTCTTCTTATTGTTTATTTGCTAGAGGCTTTGTTTTCATCCTACCGTATGCTACTTCTATTTGGACAAGTGGATTAATAGTCCTCCCAATCTTAGCCCATACACTATGATGGTAGCCAATAGACACATGAGTTTCCAATAGTTGGAAAAACAATAAATGGGGACGAGGATTAATTACCGAAGGTTGCCTGTGCATATAATTTTGAAAGAAATAGCATGATTTTCAAATTCATAAACTCCACGGATATTTCAACCATGTAATGCACAACAAAATCTATTCATTGTAGCTTAATTTACAGTATAATCTTTTTTGATTGATGAAGGGAAGAGGAGTGTATGAATAGATAAAATGTCTATTTTAGTACCAACTCCAAAAATCTGTTTGTTGCAAGCTCTATTCTTTTTATCGTCTATTTGCCACAGGTTCTATTTTCTTCATTTCATATGCTGCACTATTTTCTACAGGCTCCTCAAGGTTTTGTTTTCTTCTTATAGTCTATTTGCTACAAGCTCTGGTTTTGTCCTACCTTAGGTTGCTCTGTCTTCCACAAGCTCCTATTGGCTCTATTTTCTTCTTACTGTCTATTTCCTATAGGTACCTTTTTCTTCTTACCATACACTACTCTGTTTTCTTCTTACTGTAGGTTGCTCTGTTTGGATAAGTGAATTGACAATCCTCCCAATCTTAGCCCATACACTCTGATGGTAGCCAGCAGTCATGTGGGTTTCCAACAGTTGGAAAGCAAAGGTTGTCTGTGCATATAATTTTGAAAGAAGTAACTTGACTTTCAAATTTGTAAATTCCACCAGTATTTCAACCATGTAATGCACAATAGAATCTATTCATTGATGCTCAATCTATTGTATAATCTCTTTTGATGGATGAAAGGAAGAAGAGTGCATGAATAGATAAAATGTCTATTTTAGTGCCTACTCGTAAAATCTATTTGCTATAGGCTCTATTTTATTCCTTCCGTAGGCTGCTTTGTTTTCTGCAAACTCCTTCAGGTTTTGTTTTTCTCTTACCATTTATTTGCTATGGGCTCTATTTTCTTCTTAGCATATGTTGCTCTACTTTCTAGACGCTCCTACTGACTTTGTTTTCTTCTTGTCTTCTATTGCCTAGAGGCTCTGTTTTCTTCTTACCATCTATTTGCTAGAGGCTTTATTTTCTTCCTACCGTAGGTTGCTCTATTTGGACAAGTGGATTGACAATCCTCCCAATCTTAGGTCATACACTCTAGTGGTAGCCAGCAGCCACATGAGTTTCCAAAAGTTGGAAAGCAACAAATAAGGACGAGGATTATTTGCTACAGGCTCTATTTTCTTTTTACCATTTGTTTGCTAAAGGCTCCGTTTTCTTCTTACCTTCTATTTGTATTTGCTCTCAGACTCTGTTTTCTTCCAATTGTCTATTTCTTATAAGCTTTGCTTTCTTCTTTTCGTATGCTACTTTCTTTTCTACAAGCTCCTCCAGGTACTATTTTCTTCTTACCATCTATTTGCTATAGGCTCTGATTTCTTCCTACCTTAGGCTGCTCTATTTTCTACAGGCTCTGTTTCTTCCTACAGTCTATTTGTTATAGGCTCTATTTTCTTCTTACGGTTTATTTGCTAAAAGCTCTATTTTCTTCTTACCCTTTATTTGCTACAAGCTCTATTTTTTTCTTACCATACGTTGCTCTATTTGGATAAATGGATTGACAGTCCTCCCAATCTTAGGCCATACACTCTTATGGTAGCCAGTAGTCTCATAAGTTTCCAAGAGTTGTAAAGTAACAAATGACGATGAGGATTGATTACCAAAGTAGCTTGATTTTCAAATTCGTAAAATCCACTCCCAATCTTAGGCCATACACTCTTATGGTAGCCAGTAGTCTCATAAGTTTCCAAGAGTTGTAAAGTAACAAATGACGATGAGGATTGATTACCAAAGTAGCTTGATTTTCAAATTCGTAAAATCCATCATTATTTTAACCATGTAATACACAACAAAATCTATTCATTGATGCTTAATTTGCTGTATAATCTCTTTTGATGGATGAAAGGAAGAGGAGTGTACGAAGGCTCTATTTTCTTCTTTCCGTAAGTTGCTCTATTTTCTGCAATCTCCTTTAAGTTATGTTTTCTTCTTACTATCTATTTGCTATAGGCTCTCATTTTTTCTTACCATAAGCTGCTCTATTTTCTACAGGCTCTATTTTCTTCTTGCCATCTATTTGCTAGAGGCTATATTTTCTTTTTACCGTTTATTTGCTAGATGCTATATTTTCTTCCTACCGTTTATTTGCTAGAGGCTCTATTTTCTTCTTACTGTAGGCTACTCTGTTTGGACAAGAGGATTGACAGTCCTCCCAATCTGAGGCCATACACTTTAATGGTGCCCAGCAAATACATGAGTTTCCAACAGTTGGAAAGCAACAAATGAGGACGATGATTAATTACAAAAGGTTTCTTGCGCACATAATTTTGAAAGAAATAGCTTGATTTTCACATACGTAAACTTTATAGGTATTTTAACTATGTAATGCAAAATAAAATCTATTCCTTGAATCATAATTTGTCGTATAATGTTTTTTGATGGATGACAGGAAGAGGAGTGTATGAATAAATAATATGTCTATTTTAGTACCTACTCCTAAAATCTATTTACTCCAAACTTTGTTTTCTTCTTACTGTCTATTTCCTGCAGGCTCTATTTTCTTCTTTTCGTATGTTGCTTTGTTTTCTACAAGCTCCTCTAGGTTTTATTTTCTTTTTACCGTCTATTTGCTACAAGCTCTGTTTTCTTCCTATATTAGGCTACTCTGTTTTCTATAAGCTCTTACAGGTTATGTTTCTTCTTACCTTCTATTTGCTACAAGCTTTGTTTTCTTCTCTCTATATGCTGCTTTGTTTTCTACAAGCTCCTTTAGGCTATATTTTCTTCTTGCCATCTATTTGCTACAAGTTTTGTCTTCTTCCTACCTTAGGCTGCTCAGTTTTCTATAGGCTCTTATAGTCTTTATTTTTTCTTACCATCTATTTGCTACAGACTCTGTTTTCTTTTTGTCATTTATTTGTTAGAGGCTCTGTTTTTTTCTTACCTTCTATTTTCCAGAGGCTCTATTTTCTTCTTACGATAGGCTACTCTATTTAGACAAGTGGATTGACAATTCTCCCAATCTGAGGCCATACACATTGATGGTAGCCAACAGTCACATGAGTTTCCAATAGTTGGAAAGCAACAAATGAGGATGGGGATGAATTACCAAAAGTTGCCTATGCACATAATTTTGAAAGAAGTAGCTTAATTTTCAAATTCGTAAACTCCATGGGTATTTTAACCATTTAATGCACAACAAAATCTATTCTTTGAATCTTAATTTGCAGTATGATCTTTTTTTATGGATGAAAGGAAGAGGAGTACACAAATAGATAAAATGTCTATTTTAGTATTTACTCCTGAAATCTATTTACTATAGGTTCTATTTTTTTCTTACTATCCATTTGCAACATACTCTATTTTCTTCTTTTTGTCTGCTTCCCTGTTTTGTACAAGCTCCACTAGATTCTGTTTTTTTCTTACCATTTATTTGCTATAGGCTTTGTTTTCTTCCTACCTTAGGTTGCTATGTTTTTTATAAGCTCCTACATGCACTGTTTTCTTCTTACTGTCTATTTGCTACAAGCTCTTTTTTCTTCATACCATAGACTATTTGGTTTTCTTCTAATTGTCTATTTGCTATAGGCTCTATTTTCTTCTTACTGTAACCTATTATGTTTGGGCAAATGGATTGACAGTACTCTCAATCTTAGCCCATACACTATGATGGTAGCCAACAGTCACATGAATTTCAGACAATTGGAAAGCAACAAATTAGGACAAGAATTAATTACCAAAGGTTGTTTGTGCACATAATTTTGAGAGAAGTGGCTTGATTTTCAAATTTGTAAACTCGATGGGTATTTCAACCATGTAAAACACAACATAATCTATTCATTAAAGCTCAATTTTCCGTAATATCTTTCTTAATGGATGAAAGGAAGAGGAGTGCACAAATAGATAAAATGTCTATTTTATTACCTACTCCTAAAATCTATTTACTAGAGGCTTTATTTTCTTTTTCCCGTTGGTTGCTCTGTTTTCTACAAGCTGCACCAAGTTCTATTTTCTTCTTACCATTTATTTGCTACAGGCTCTGCTTTCTTCCTACCTTAGGTTGCTCTATTTTCTACAAGCTCTATTTCTTCTTACTGTCTATTAGCTAGAGGCTCTGTTTTGCTTCTTATTGTTTATTTGCTAGAGGTTCTATTTTCTTCTTACCTTTTATTTGCTAGAGGCTTTATTTTCTTCTTACCATTGGTTGCTCTGTTTGAACAAGTGGATTGACAATCCTCCCAAGCTTGGGCCATACAATCTGATGGTAGCCAACCATCTCGTGAGTTTCGAAGAGATGGAAAGGAATAAATGATGACCAAGATTAATTACCAAAGATTACATGTGCACATAATTTTGAAAGAAGTAACTTGATTTTCAAATTTGTAAACTCCACGGGTATTTCAACCATGTAATGCACAATAGAATTTATTCATTGAATCTTAATTTGCCGTATAATCTTTTTTTATGGACGAAAGGAAAAGGAGTGTATGAACAGAAAAAATGTCTATTTTAGTACTTACTCTTAAAATTTATTTGCTACAGGCTTTGTTTTCTTCTTACCGTTTATTTGCTACAGGCTCTTTTTTCTTCATACCATACGCTACTCTTTTTACTTCTTACTGTCTATTTGCTAGAGGCTTAGTTTTCTTCTTACCATAGGTTGCTATGTTTGGACAAGTGGATTGATAGTCCTCTCAATCTTAGCCTATACACTTTGATGATAACTAGAAGTCACATGAGCTTCCAACAGTTGGAAAGTAACAAATGAGGACAAAGAGTAATTACCAAAGGTTGTTTGTGCACATAATTTTGAGAGAAGTGACTTGATTTTCAAATTCGTAAACTCGACGGGTATTTGGACCATGTAAAACACAACATAATCTATTCATTGAAATTTAATTTTCGTATAATCTTTCTTGATGGATGAAAGGGAGAGGAGTGCACGAACAAATAAAATGCCTATTTTAGTACCTACTCCTAAAATCTATTTGTTATAGGCTCTCTTTTCTTTTTTTCATTGGCTACTCTATTTTCTACAAGCTCCTCTAGGTTCTATTTTCTTCTTACCGTCTATTTGTTACAGGCTTTGTTTTCTTCCTATCTTAAGCTGCTCTGTTTTCT
Source organism: Bruguiera gymnorhiza (assembly GCA_020883675.1). Classification (NCBI taxonomy): domain Eukaryota; kingdom Viridiplantae; phylum Streptophyta; class Magnoliopsida; order Malpighiales; family Rhizophoraceae; genus Bruguiera; species Bruguiera gymnorhiza. The sequence continues at coordinate 86,882 of JAIRCJ010000166.1, forward strand.
ACAGGCTCTGTTTCTTCTTACCGTCTATTTGCTAGAGGCTCTGTTTTCTTCTTACCATTTATTTGCTACAGGCTCTATTTTCTTCTTACCATCTATTTGCTAGAGACTTTATTTTCTTCTTACCATTTATTTGCTAAAGGCTCTATTTTCTTCTTACCTTCTATTTGCTAGAGGCTCTGTTTTCTTCTTACCATAGGCTGTGCTGTTTGGACAAATGGATTGATAGTTGTCCCACTCTTGGGCCATACAGTTTGATGGTAACCAACCATCTCATGAGTTTCCAAGAGTTGGAAAGTAACAAATAATGACCAAGATTAATTACCAAAGGTTACATGTGCACATAATTTTGAAAGTAGTTTGATTTTCACATATGTAAACTCTATGGGTATTTCAACCATATAATGCAAAACAAAATTTATTCCTTGAAGCTTACTTTGTCATATAATCTTTTTTGATGGATGAAAAGAAGAGGAGTGCATGAACAGATAAAATGTCTATTTTAGTATCTACTCCTAAAATTTATTTGTTACAGGCTCTGTTTTCTTGTTATTGTCTATTTGCTACAAGCTCTATTTTCTTCTTATCGTCTATTTGCTACAGGCTCTATTTTCTTCTTACTATCTATTTGCTACGAGCTTTATTTTCTTCTTTTCGTATGCTACTCTATTTTCTACAAGCTCCACCAAGTTCTGTTTTCTTCTTACCATTTATTTGCTATAAGCTCTATTTTCTTCCTAACTTACGCTGCTTTGTTTTCTACAGACTCTTACAAGTTCTATTTTCTTCAACTGTCTATTTGCTACAGCTTTATTTTCCTATTACCATTAGCTGCTCTATTTTCTACCGGCTTTGTTTTCTTCTTACCATAGGCTACTCTGTTTTGACAAGTGGATGGACAATCGTCCCAATCTTAACCCATACACTCTGATGGTAGTCAGTAGTCACACAAGTTTCCAACTGTTAGAGAGCAATAAATAAGGATAAGGATTAATTACCAAAGGTTACCAGTGCACATAATTTAGAAAGAAGTAGCTTGATTTTCACATTCATAAACTCCAAGAGTATTTCAACCATGTAATGCAAAACAAAATCTATTCATTGAAACTTCATTTGTCATATAATCTTTTTTGATGGATGAAAGGAAGAGGAGTGCACGAATAGATAAAATGCCTATTTTCGTACCTACTCCAAAATTTTATTTGCTATAAGCTTTATTTTCTTTTTTCAGCTCCTCTAAGTTTTGGTTTTTACTTACTATCTATTTGCAATAGAGTTTGTTCTCTTCCTCTTTCAGGCATCTCTATTTTCTAGAGGCTTCTATAGTCTCTATTTTTTTCTTACCATCTATTTCTTACAATCTCTATTTTCTTCTAACCATAGGTTGTTCTATTTTTTACTAGCACCTATAAGCTCTGTTTTCTTCTTGTCATCTATTTAATAAAGGCTCTATTTTTCATCTAACCATTGACTGCTTTGTTTAGACAAGTGGATTGACAGTCCTCCTAATCTTATGAGATACACTCTGAGGGTGGCCAGCAGTCACATAAGTTTCCAACAATTGGAAAGCAACAAATGAGGATGAGGATTAATTACCAAAGGTTGCCTATGCACATATTTTTGAAAGAAATATCTTCATTTTCACATTTGTAAACTCCATGGGATTTCAACCATGTAGTGCAAAATAGAATCTATTCATTGAAACTTAATTTGTCCTATAATCTCTTTTTATGGATGAAAGGAAGAGGAGTGCACGAACAGATAAAATGTCTATTTTAGTACCTACTCCTAAATTTTATTTGCTATAGGCAATATTTTCTTCCTTTCATTAGTTGCTCTATTTTTTACAAGCTCTTTTAGGTTTTGGTTTTTACTTACCACAGGCTCTGTTTTCTTCCTCCTTTAGGCTACTCTATTTTCTACTCAGCAGTCATATGAGTTTTCAACAGTTTGAAAGCAACATATGAGGATGAGTCTCAATTACCAAAGGTTGGTTGTGCACATAATTTTCAAAGAAGTAGATTGATTTTCATATTAGTAAACGCCATGGGTGTTTCAACCATCTAATGCAAAATAGAATCTATTTATTGAAACTTAATTTGTCGTATAACCTTTTTTGATGGATCAAAGGAACAAGAGTGGACGAGCAGATAAAATGTCAATTTTAGTACCTATTCCTAAAATGAATTTGCTATAGGCTTTGTTTTCTTTTTACCGTCTATATGCAACAGGTTCTGTTTCCTTCTTACCATCTATTTGCTATAGGCTCCGTTTTCTTCTTTCCTTAGTCTGCTCTGTTTTTTATAGGCTCCTTTAGGTTTTGTTTTCTTCTTACTATCTATTTGCTACAGGCTCTATTTTCTTCCTACCTTAGGCTGCTTTGTTCTTCTACAGGCTCCTATAAGCTTTGTTTTCTTCTTATCATTTATTTACTAAAGAAGTAGTATGATTTTTAAATTCATAAACTCCATGGGTATTTCAACCATGTAATACACAACAAAATCTATTCTTTGAATCTTAATTTGTAGTATGATCTTTTTTTATGGATGAAAAGAAAAGGAGTACACAAACAGATAAAATGTCTATTTTAGTTCTTACTCCTGAAATCTATTTGTTGTAGGCTCTGTTTTTTTCTTACTATCTATTTGCTACAGACTCTATTTTCTTCTTTCTGTATGCTTCCTTGTTTTGTACAAGCTCCACCAGGTTCTATTTTTTTTCTTACCATCTATTTGTTACAAGCTTTGTTTTCTTCCTACCTTAGGCTACTCTATTTTCTACCAGCTCCTACATGCTTTATTTTCTTCTTACTATCTATTTGCTAGAGGCTCTGTTTTCTTCTTACCATTAACTATTATATTTGAGCAAGTGGATTGATAATACTCTTAATCTTAGCTGATACACTATAATGGTAGCTACCAGTCATATGAACTTTCAACAATTAGAAAGCAACAAATAAGGATAAGGAGTAATTGCCGAAGGTTGTTTATGCACATAATTTTGAGAGAAGTGGCTTGATTTTCAAATTCGTAAACTCGATGGGTATTTTGACCATGTAAAACACAACAAAATTTATTCATTGAAACTTAATTTTTCGTATAATCTTTCTTGCTGGATGAAAGGAAGAGGAGTGTATGAACAGATAAAATGTCTATTTTAGTATCTATTCCTAAAATTTATTTGATGCAGGCTTTGTTTTCTTCTTATTGTCTATTTGCTATAGGTTTTATTTTCTTTTATCGTCTATTTGCTACAGCCTTTATTTTCTTCTTACTATCCATTTGCTACAGGCTCTATTTTCTTCTTTTCGTATGGTACTCTGTTTTCTACAAGCTCCACCAAGTTCTGTTTTCTTCTTACCATTTATTTGCTACAAGCTCTATTTTCTTCCTAGCTTAGCCTGCTCTATTTTCTATAGACTCCTACAGGTTCTATTTTCTTCAACCGTCTATTTGCTACAACTTTATCTTCTTATTACCACTGGTTGCTCTATTTTCTACCTGCTTTGTTTTCTTCTTACCATAGGCTACTTTGTTTTGACAAGTGGATGGACAGTCATCCCAATCTTAGCCCATACACTCTAATGGTAGCCAGTAGTCATATGAGTTTCCAACAATTGGAGAGCAACAAATAAGGATAAGGATTAATTACCAAAGGTTACCGGTGCACATAATTTAGAAAGAAGTAGCTTGATTTTCACATTTGTAAACTCCAAGAGTATTTCAACAATGTAATGCAAAACAAAATCTATTCATGGAATTTTCATTTGCCATATAATCTTTTTTTATGGATGAAAGGAAGAGGAGTGCACAAATAGATAAAATGTCTATTTTCATACCTACTCCAAAATTCTATTTGCTACAAGTTTTATTTTCTTCTTTCCATAGGCTACTTTGTTTTCTACAAGCTCATCTAGGTTTTGGTTTCTACTTACTGTTTATTTGCAATATACTTTGTTTTCTTCCTCTCTTAGGTAACTTTGTTGTCTACAGGCTCTTACAGTCTCTGTTTTTTTCCTACTGTCTATTTCCTACAACCTCTATTTTCTTCTTATCATAGGCTGCTTTGTTTTCTACAGGCTTTGTTTTCTTCTTACTGTTTATTTACTAGAGGCAACATTTTCTTCTTATCGTTCATTGCTTTGATTGGACAAGTGGATTGACAATCCTCCCAAACTTAGCCCATACACTCTAATGGTACTCAACAGTCACATGAGTTTTCAACAGTTTGAAAGCAATACCAAAGGTTGGTTATGCACATAATTTTCAAAGAAGTAGCTTGATTTTCACATTAATAAACTCCATGGGTGTTTCAAGCATGTAATGCAAAACAGAATCTATTCATTGAAATATAATTTGCCGTATAACCTTTTTCGATGGATTAAAGGAACAGGAGTGGATGAACAAATAAAATGTCTATTTTAGTACCTATTCCTAAAATGAATTTGCTACAAGCTTTGTTTTCTTCTTATTGTCTATATGCAACAGGCTCTGTTTCCTTCTTACCATCTATTTGCTACAGGCTCTGTTTTCTTCTTTCTTTAGTTTGCTCTGTTTTCTATAGGCTTCTTTAGGTTTTGTTTTCTTCTTATTGTCTATTTGCTACAGGCTCTATTTTCTTCCTACCTTAGGCTACTCTGTTCTTTTACAGGCTCCTATAAGCTCTGTTTTCTTTACTAAAGGCTCTATTTTTCATCTGACCATTGACTGCTCTATTTGGACAAGTGGATTGATAGTCCTCCTAATCTTACGCCATACACTTTGATGGTGGCCAACAGTCATATGAGTTTTTAACAGTTGGAAAGCAACAAATAAGGACAAGGATTAATTACCAAAGGTTGCCTATGCATATAATTTTGAAAGAAATATCTTCATTTTCACATTTGTAAACTCCATGGGATTTCAACCATGTAATGCAAAACAGAATCTATTCATTGAAACTTAATTTATCTTATAATCTTTTTTTATGGATGAAAGGAAGAGGAGTGCGTAAACAAATAAAATGTTTATTTTAGTACATACTTCTAAATTTTATTTGCTACAGGCAATATTTCTTCCTCTTGTTGGTTGCTCTATTTTTTACAGGCTCTTCTAGGTTCTGGTTTTTACTTACCGTCTATTTGCCACAAGCTCTGTTTTCTTCCTCCCTTAGGCTGCTCTATTTTCTACAGGCTCCTACAGACTCTATTTTTTTCCTACTGTTTGTTTCCTACAGCCTCTAATTTCTTTTTACCATAGGCTGCTTTGTTTTTTATAGGCTCTATTTTCTTCTTACCGTTTATTTACTAGAGGCTATGTTTGCTTCTTATCATAGGCTACTTTGATTGGACAAGTGGATTGACAATCCTCCCAAACTTAGCCCATACATTCTGATGGTACTCAGCAATCACATGAGTTTTCAATAGTTTGAAAACAATAAATGAGGATGAGTATTAATTACCAAAGGTTGGTTGTGCACATAATTTTCAAAAAAGTAGCTTGATTTTCACCTTAGTAAACTCCATGGGTGTTTCAACCATGTAATGAAAAACAGAATCTATTCATTGAAACTTAATTTGTCGTATAACCTTTTTTGATGGATCAAAGGAATAAGAGTGGACAAACAAATAAAATGTCTATTTTAGTACCTACTCCTAAAATCACTTTGCTATAGGCTTTGTTTTCTTCTTACTGTCTATTTGCAACCGACTCTATTTCCTTCTTACCATCTATTTTCTACAGGCTCTAGTTTCTTTTTTCCTTAGTCTGCTTTATTTTCTATAGGCTCCTTTAGGTTTTGTTTTCTCCTTATTGTCTATTTGCTACAGACTCTATTTTCTTCCTACCTTAGGCTACTATGTTTTTCTACAAGCTCTATTTTCTCCTTATTGTCTATTTGCTACAGGATCTATTTTCTTCTTACTATTTATTTGCTACAAGTTCTGTTTTCTTCTTATCATAGGTTACTTTTTTTCTACAGGCTCTTACAAGTTCTGTTTTCTTCTTAACGTTTATTTGCTAGAGGTTGTGTTTTCTTCTTACCGTCTATTTGCTAGAGGCTTTGTTTTCTTCTTACCATTTATTTGCTAAAGGTTTTGTTTTTTCTTACCGTTTATTTGCTAGAGGCTTTGTTTTCTTCTTACCATTTATTTGCTAAAGGTTTTGTTTTTTTCTTATCGTCTATTTGCTAGAGGCTCTATTTTCTTCTTACCAGAGGCAACTTAGTTTGGACAAGTGAATTGATAGTCCTCCTAATCTTAGCCCATACATTCTGATGGTAACCAGCAGTCACATGAGTTTCCAACAGTTGGAAAGAAAAAAAATGAGGAGAATGATTGATTACCAAAGGTTGCCTGTGCACATAATTTTGAAAGAAGTATCTTCATTTTCGCATTCATAAACTCTATAGGTATTTCAACCATGTAATGCAAAACAAAATCTATTCATTGAAATTTAATTTGCCATATAATCTTTTATGATGGATGAAAGGAAGAGGAGTGCATGAACAGATAAAATGTTTATTTTAGTACCTACTCCTAAAATCTATTGGTTATAGGTTTTGTTTTCTTCTTACCATCTATTTATTACAGGCTCTATTTTCTTTCTACCTTAGGCTGCACTGTTTTCTTCTTTTTGTTTATTTGTTAGAGGTTCTGTTTTCCTATTATTATTTATTTACTAGAGGCTTTATTTTTTTTTTTTTACTGTAGGCTGTTCTGTTTGGACAAATGGATTGACAATCCTCCCAATCTTGGCCTATACACTCTAATGGTACCCAGCAGTCACATGAGCTCTCAACAGTTGGAAAGCAACAAATAAGGATAAGGATTAATTACCAAAAGTAGCTTGATTTTTACCTTTGTAAACTCCATGGGTATTTCAACTATGTAATGCAAAACAGAATCTATTTATTAAACCTTAATTGGTCATATAATCTTTTTTTATAGATGAAAGAAAGAGGAGTGCACAAATAGATAAAATGTCTATTTCAGTACCTATTCCTAAAATCTATTTGTACAAGCTCTATTTTCTTCTTACTGTCTATTTGCTACAGGCTGTGTTTTTTTTTCTTTTCATATGCTGCTCTGTTTTCTACAAGCTCCTCTAGGTTCTGTTTTCTTCTTATCATCTATTTACTACAACCTTTGTTTTCTTCTTACCATAGGGTGCTCTGTTTTCTATAGGCTCTATTTTCTTTTTACTATAGGTTACTCTATTTTTTATAACCTCTATTTTCTTCTTACCATAGGTTGCTTTGTTTTCTATAGGCTCTGTTTTCTTCTTACCATTTATTTGCTAAAGGCTCTGTTTTCTTCTTACCGTCTATTTAATAGAGGCTATGTTTTCTTCTTACCATAGGCTACTCCATTTGGAAAAGTGGATTGACAATCCTCCCAATCTTAGCCCAGACACTCTAATGGTACCCAACAATCACATGAGTTTTGAACAGTGCACATAATTGTGCGTATTTCAACCATGTAATACAAAACAAAATCTATTCATTGAAACTTAATTTGTCGTATAACCTTTTTTTAGGGATGAAAGGAACATGAGTGGATGAATAGATAAAATATCTATTTTGGTACCTAATCTTAAAATCTATTTGCTACATGCTCTATTTTTCTTCTTATCGTCTATTTGCTATAGGCTTTATTTTCTTCTTTCCTTAATCTACTCTGTTTTCTATAAGCTCCTCTAGGTTATATTTTCTTCTTACCATCTATTTGCTATAGACTTTGTTTTCTTCCTACCTTAGGCTACTCTATTTTCTACAAGCTCCTACAGACTCTGTTTTCTCCTTACCATCTATTTTCTACAAGATCTATTTTCTTCCTACTATCTATTTGCTTGAGGCTCTATTTTCTTTTTACCATAGGCTATTCTTTTTTCTATAGGTTCTTACAGGTTTTGTTTTCTTCTTGTCATTTATTTGCTAGAGGTTTTGTTTTCTTCTTATTGTTTATTTGCTAGAGGCTCTATTTTCATCTTATCGGAGGCTGTTATGTTTGGACAAGTGAATTGATAGTCCTCCTAATCTTAGTCCATACACTCTGATGGTAGCCAACAATCACATAAGTTTCCAACAGTTAGAAAGCAACAAATGAGGACGAGGATTAATTACCAAAGGTTGCTTATGCACATAATTGTGAAAAAAGTAGCTTGATTTTCAAATTCTTAAACTCCACAAGTGTTTCAACCATGAAACAACTAAAATGTCTATTTTAATACATACTCCTAAAATTTATTTGGTACAGACTCTATTTTTTTCTTATTGTATATTTGCTATAGGCTCTATTTTTTTCTTACCATAGGCTGGTTTGTTTGGACAAGTGGATTGGCAGTCCTCCCAATCTTAGGCAATACACTCTAATGGTGGCTAGCAGTCACATAAGTTTCCAATAGTTGAAAAGCAACAAATGAATACAAGGATTAATTACCAAGGGTTGCATGTGCACATAATTTTGAAAGAAGTAACTGGATTTTCAGATTCGTAAACTCTGTGGGTATTTTAATCATATAATGCAAAATAGAATATATTCATTGAAGTGTAATTTCTTGTATAATCTTTTTTGATGGATGAAATGAATAAAAGTGCATGAACATATAAAATGTCTATTTCAGATTACCGTGGTATGAACGACATTGAGATGTGCATTAGGTCCTAGTTTCATTGAGCTTTGTCCGTGGGATATTTAGGCCTGACCTTAATCCATCAAACATTTGCTTTGATTTTTCCAAGAGCCCGCCTGGGTGAAAAATTATATAATATTTTTAACTTTTGAGAAATAATCAAATTGGATCTAATTAAATCGAACCAAAACTAAATTCAAAGTATGAAGTGATGGTTATGGATTGGCTTAATAGATTCTGTGAAAGGGCAATAGATATGGCTCTGCATAAAGCCATTTCTTTCACCGCGTCTGTTCATCTCCATGTGATTCACGGTCTCTTTTGAAGCTAGCTACTTATGGGTAATGTGATGTGGAGACCACAATTTGGTACATTCTTTGCCATGGTATTTTAAAGTCTAAACCTTATTCTTTGGATGCTCAATACTTCAAAAGCGAGCAGGATAAATCTATATCCATTTACGATTTTCTATAAGAATAAGTATACATTGAAACGCAAAACTAAGAGAAAGCATGAAAGCGTCATTTATCTTTTTATATGCATTATTGTTCAAGATTTGTTCCATTTGGCTTATGTGGCATTCTTGACCATTTCTGCCATCGGATCGGCAACTCCTGTCTAAAGATGGGTATGTAATGTAAATTATGGTGTTGTTTTTGTGAAATAAGGTGTTAAGCCTCCAGGCCATGCCACATCAAATGTACTTAGGAAAATTCGGAATTTAGGACCATGATCATAACTGCACAAATTAACTTATAAAAAGAGTGAAATATTATGAATGCACCTTTATTATTTGAATGAGAGATTACGACAACAACTTAATTGATAAAATCTAAACATTTTCTCTTTAACAATTGCATTGGTTTGCATAATACTCATTGCAATCTTCAACAGCTTACATCAAGCTGGCAAATTGTCATTCGAAGGTAAGAGTTTTTCTACACTTTATTACACTTTTTGTATGCCCATGTGATACATTCAATGTTTGTAGCTAGACAGCAAACATGAAGCCGCCCAAGCTCATGTTCATGCTCCTCACTGTTATAAGAAAACTTCCACAAATGGTGCGCACTTATGTTTAAACCCATGTACTTTGACATCTTATAAATCACGCCTAGTCTTCTTTATCACAATATTTCAAAATTTCCAATTCAAAAATTGCTTTGTATAAATTCTGTCATGGCATCTTCATCACCATACTAGCTTCGTGCATTCTCCATACCCTATGCATTACAATTTTCCATGAATTTTACTTATTATATTCTTCATGCTATCCTTATGAAAGTTACAACATTGAGTACAACTATGGGTTGGATAAACTATGAAAGTTACCTAGAGATTGTTTGTATTTCTATATACCTGTTAGGATTGACCAAGATTGAATCTTTCAGATAAATTTGTGCTTTAGCATTTTAGTGTGCTATTTATATTTGCCGAAATTTTATGCACAATGTATTATTTGGTTTTTTGGCATTTCTATTTGTATTGCCTTAATTCTTGATGTTCTTTGCATGTAGAGGCAATATCTTGCTTAAGCCAGATAGTAGACATGGTTTGTGATATTGGAAGGATTAATAGGGTTGCTAAATATTTCAAGATATATACTTGCTTTCATTATTGACACACGAGGAAGTAACCTTTTGAATTGAGATACTATTTAATAAGGATACTCAAAATCACAATCTGCCCTATGTTCTCTTTTATAACCTACCGATACTACATTATATTAGAGATATTATTTTGATTTGCATGATTATATAATTATTTTAAATTATTTTCTTTGTCAACTAGTATAAAATCCTACATTTTAATTAATTTTTATATATTACTTCTCATTATTACATGAAAATATAATTATTATAAATTTTTTCTATAAAATCTTTCTTATTACCTTTTTTTTTAATTCTTTTTCTTCAATATTATCTAATTTAGGCTAAATTATGATGTTGCATTTAAACATTTCATTTTTTTTTCCAACATCAAAGATTTAGGCCATATTATAAGCCCATTAGAAACTATGAAGATAGTTCCAAAAGAATTAGCGAACCTTTAATTTTTGAGCCCATGCGGTAAGGGATGATTTGTGTAAAGGAATTATTTCCCAAATCATAAGCCCGCAACATCATTTTGAGAGGTGACCCTTAAAAAAGTGTCATAATACAATTTTCCTTTTTTTTTTTTTTGGTTTGTTATAGCAAATGTGGAAAAAATTTGGCTATATAAAATAAAACTACTTTTGACAATGTCAACATACAAATCACAACGAGAACTTATCGCTACATAGTTCATGCATTAAAGTCGAGCCCTTCTTGTTTGTATCAACCCAAACCAAGTTTGGTTAGTTAGTTGGAAACTTACCTATTATCTGACCATAATTAAGGTGCTAGTTAGAGAGCGTATCAATTTCCATATATATGGCAATGTGGTTCAAACGTGACCTAGATAAAGAGGGTGCAATATCCCAAGGTCTAGTGGTGCCCGCTTCAGCATAATCTACCTCATTAGGGACAAAATTTTATTGAATGGTTGAAGAAGCTACCTCTGACAACACTTTAATCAGTTCCAACTCCATAACCACTGCTTTCATTGTAGGCCTCTTCTTCCCATTCAAGTGCAAGCATCTTTTTGCCAACTTTACAACTATTTGTAATTTCCTCTTTCTTACCCTACTAGAGGACTAGAGTATCAAGTATATCAAACAAGCAATTGTCTTGCATTAAAAGAAAGAAATATGTCACTAAACTTCTTTCTTCAACAGAATGCATTAAGGAGATTGGCTTTTGTCCAATCAAGAGCTCAATAAGCACAACTCTAAAGCTATAAACATCACTCTTCTCTATAAATTGGCTTGATTAGAAGTACTTCGAATTTAAGTATCCTATAGTCCCTTGGACTCAAGTAGTTACGTGTGTTTGATGAATTATAATTGACTTTGAAGTGCTGAAGTCTAAAACTTTTGCTCTATATTTATCATCCAGTGGTATATTTATGGACTTTATGTCTGCAAGTGTATTTCTCACATAATTAGAGATTGCCAATCATTTTGACCATATATGTGTTGAAAGATGAACTCACAGACTAGTAGAGGTACTTTTGTCTCCAAACAACATCCCAGTAACTTTACCACATTTTTGTGATTGATTTGTGTTAGAATTACAATTTCATTGATGAATTGTTCGAGTTTGCCTTCATTTTTGTTGACTATCTTGAACTTATTGATTGCCACAATCTTTTCATCTAAATATTTCTTTATAGACCATTCCTTGGCCTCCCTAACCAAGGATTCGGCTCATGTTGTAACTCCTTGAAACTAAATAGTTTCATTTGCTCAACATTATTATCTCTTGAAGACATGTACTGTTGCAATAATAGACCACCATTTCTTTTGAAATATTTTTCCTTGAATTTAATGGTCTTTCTTATTTTAATTGTCATATACAACCCTTATGCACCAATAACTAGTAAAAATAATCTAAGACCAAAGTAGTAGCCTACACAACTATTAAATTGAAAGATAAGTTTAATTCCATGAAAATTTTTTGATATCATTTCTAATTCAAAGAGATTAAAAAATGATCACATTAATTGTGGTGACTATAATAAATTAAAACTATTGAGTAATTCGCCTACCACAATTTTGAAATTTCAAGAGGTCCAAATTCTTGAACAAATTTAAGACTAACTTCCAGCTAATATTATAAACCAAATAAATATTGCATACTAATAATGCAACTTTAGCCTGAGATTTTTTACTGAGTTGTTCGATAAATAATTGGACGCATGTATTGTCATCGTCAAAACAAAAGTACCCATACGGACACAGGCAGTTATAAGGTCTGTTGTCCCCCCAATATAGATACGGAGAAGGTGACAGTTGAAGTCCTTTAGGTCGATACTGTTGCATTCCCCTTAGGAATGGCCAATAGGTAAAAGCCTTAGATTCAAAAAGTAGCACCTATACTAGAAGTACTGCACTTGAAGATCTAAGGAATGGTCAATCAATCAAGTAGAAATAAGTAATTAACTTTTTCTAGGCATCATGTCAACCAAAGGAATAAAATATGCTCTTGTATTTTATGTGAAGGGAAAATAAACATGCATTTTGTTGCAAAATATCAAGCAAAAGCTGATTGGTGATGTCAAAGTATCCCAGATATTGTAGATTGAACATTTTGCTTAGGACATAACCAACGAACATTTTGCTTAGGACACAACCAACTTTTGCAACCCATGAAATATGATTCACCAAGTAAACTGCCTTTAAGTTCAAACTTTGACACAAATCAAACATTCAAGAATTGGAGAAAAATAATAAATTGTAAGCTAAAAAAAAAAAAAGAGTTTGGCTTACACCAAGGGAGCTTGTTCTAGTGGCATTCTTTGCACCGGATGCAATTAACCCACATAATGTCACTTCCTGTATCCACCTATAAGTAGTAGTCATTGGAAGGAGTTCCAATTCCAATCCTCGCGTAATAAAGCCTACAAAGGAAGGAACTATGGAATTAGAGTGACTAAAACTTAATCTACACAAAACTACCAAAACATAATGGAGTAAATAGTAATAATGGTAGAAACAAATTGACAAGGAAAAAAAAAAGGAACTGAAAAATCATAAAGAAAGGCAAAGAGAAGAAATAAAAGAAGAGGCAACAAAAAAATCATTGAATTAAGAAGGATAAACCCATGGCCATCGGGATGGCTGGTGCCATCGGAGGGAAGATCAACGCCAAGACGGCTGGTATTTGTCTCCCATAGGCAAATGGGTCAAGAACTAGTGGCAAATGGTTCAAAAACGTTTAAGTAACCAAATTCCACTCGAAAAATTTGGGACACTAGAAATTTTGTTGTTGGAGAGCTTGAGAGTGTTCAAAGAAGAGCAGGTAGCTACATTCGATAATGGCCCTTGAAGCAAATTGTCAACTAAAGAAAGGTAACAAAGGGACATACGATTTCAAAAGAGATCATTAGAAACTTGTCCTGAGAAGGAGCTTTTGGAAAGATCAAGAAATCTTGTGGAACCAAGCGAAGATGGAATGGGACCAGAAAGACTATTGTGACTGAGTTTAAGCCTTTCAAGACTACTCATAAGACCAAGCTCAGAACTAATAGTTCCACTAAAATTGTTATGAGCAAGTGATAAGGTCTTCAAACCTTTTAACTTTTGAAGCCCTTTACCAATTTTCCCGGATAAGCTGAGGACATCGAGTGAGACTTAAGAAACTCGGCTGGTCACTAGATTGCACTGTATGAACTTCCATGAACAAGGGGAGTCATCGTCTTCGTTCCAAAGCTGAGATAAGAAGATGCGTCGATAATACCTAACTTGAAAACAAGAAGGCATAAAACATCATCGTTAAGCAGAATGGGCACATCATCATTTCCGATGCAACTTTTAAGACTAGCTACCAAAATCAGAAACCATAATAAAAATAGAACCAAACCCATTTATCACCACGTCTTGCCCATCTCCTCTGTCTTTCTCTCTCTTCTTATTTATTTATTTTTGTATGTTATGGTGATCCTTGAAATTTGCAAGCAGAGAGGGGAGCTTGAAAAGGTTGAATGTGAAGGGATAAGCATGAAGTGAAAATTAACGTGACAATTTCGACCATATGGCTCCTAACATATTCCCTGCAAAACATGGCCCAAGTTTTTGTCTATAAGCTCACGTACAAGTCTCTCTCTCTTTGCTTTGATGTGACTGAATTTGTCTCTTCCATTCTCTACTTCCTGCAATGTGCTTCACTTTCTACATTGGAAAATTAATGATTTTCATGTTTTAAGAGCAATACTATTACTATTCACACTGTATTTTAAAGTATAAATTTTATATTTCTGAAACTCTATATATCTATTTATAATTTTCTACAAGTATAAGCATATAATGAAATATTTTTTTTAATATTTTTCTACAAGTATAGGCATATAGTAAAATGCAAAACTGAGAAAGAGCACAAGAGAGACTTTCACCTTTTTATGCAATGTGGTTGAAGATTTGTTGCCATTAGGAACATTTATTTTACTTGATCCTTTCAATAGAGATGAATAAATTTCCAAATTTCTCTTCAAAGCACTATAATCCAAGCTTGTAAATATGCCTTCAACAGGAAGCCTACTTGTTAGCTTGTTATACGATTTATTCACTGCAAGAATCTTCTCTTGTTTTTTCAGCTCCTGTGGTATCACCCTAATAGGCATTTTCACTTTCAATTTCAACTGGGTGCTTACTTTGTTTTGTATAGCACTTATTCCAAATTCTAAGTTAAACGCATTCATTGCCCTCATTTTAGTATGACTAATAGAAACCCAGTAATAATGCAATCGTTCTAGGCACTAAAAATCTCTATCATTTATTTTTCTTCAGTTATTTTCTCATATAATTTTTCATGATACTATTTTGTCTTCTCTACTTCTCTACCCACTTTTGTCTGTTGATTCTATACACAATTATAAGCCAACTAACAAGCCAACAACCTCAATTACCCACCACCATTATCATGGTATCCCTATAATAATTTGGAGGTCACAAAAGCTAAACACCGCCTTGATGCGATACCAAATGATCTAATTTTGAAAAGACTTGGTTACTAAAATACAATACTATCCATCTACTTGATCTAAAATCTTCTAGTCAAATTAGATTTATGATATATATACAAATCTATTAAAACACAATATATATATGTATATTATAATAATATTTTCATATATAATATAAAATATTTTACTTGAATTTATTAAATTTATATTTACCATCTCAGGACCTCATTTTTAAATATAAGAATAAAATTTGTGTAATGTAATTAAGACAATATTTTAATAAATGCAATTGATTTTTTTGGTAAAAAGAATTTTACATGAAATTTTATATTTACTTCTTTTTTATTAGTGTAATCCGTACATAATTTTATATTTTATAAATTTATTTTATTATTATTTTAATTAATTTAACTTAAATTTGAAAATCTTTTTCCTTTAAATAATTTACATGTTACATACTGGTATTTTTTAAATTTGAAATAACTTTTTGCATCTTATGCCATGCTTGATCGTCTTTTTCCAAATTGAATTCAGTCGTGACGAATCAAGAACTTCTTTCTCTTTTCACCAATAATAACATTTACCTGAATTTGGGAAAGGGAATGCAATGAAATATGTTCACTAAGGAATTGGGAGCATTATGTTGGTTATATAGGTGCCAATGATGTATGCCCTATTCCTGGAACTACCAAGATAAAAAATAGTTCACGCATCAAAGTTGAGCCCTTCTTATTTGTATCTAACTAGACCAAGTCTGGTTAGGTAGCTAGAAACTTATATATTATTTGACAGTAATTAAGATGTTAGCTAGAAAGTATAGGTTACGCATCAATTTCGATATGCATGGCGATGTGGTTCAAATGTGACCTAGATGGAGAGGATGTAGTTCCTAATGTCCAGCAGTGCCCACTTTAGCATAATCCACCTTTTTGGGGCTAAAATCCTGATGAATGGTTGAAGAAGCTACCTCCAACGATGCTCTAATCACTTCCAACTCCATAGCCACTGCTTTTATTGTAGGCCTCTTCTTCCCATTCAAGTGCAAACATCTTTTTGTCAGCTTTGCAACTGCTCTGATCTCTTCTTTCTGGGCCTGCTTGAGGACTTGAGCATCAAGTATACAAACAAGCGATTCTCTTGCATTGAAAGAGAGAAATATGTCACTAAACTTCTTTCTTCAACAGAATGCATCAAGATATTGATGTGGTTCCAAAACAGATGATATGATTACTGAAACCAAATAGTTGTGGCCTTATAGTCGAGATATTTTTAAGGATCCAGCTCACGTTATAGTTGTTTGTGGCTTTCTCTAGTTCCTTGGAACCAAATAGTCATTTGCTCAACGTTATTATCTTTTGAAGACAATCGTTATTGCAATAGCAGACCACTATTTCTTTTGAAATATTTTTGTTTGAGTTTAGTGGCCTTTCTTCTTTGAATTGTTTTGTACAATGCTCATGCACTAATAACTAGTAAAAGTAATCAAATACTAGAGTTGCAGCCTGTACAACCATCAAATCAGAAGATAAGTTTAATTCTATGAAAAACTTTGGATATCATTTCTAATTCAGAAAGATTAAGACATGATCATGTTATTATAATAACTGTAATAAACTACAACGAGCCGAAGTGATTAGCCTACCACAAATTTGAGCTTTCAAAATGTCCAAATCCTTAAACAAATTTACATTTGACTTCCAACTAATTCTACAAATCAAATAGATATTGCATATCTATGATGATAACTTTAGCTTGAGATTTTTTACCGAGTTCCTAAAGAAATGGTGGGTAACATGTATTCTTGCTATCATGATGCAAGTACCCATCAGGACATAAGTAGTTAAAGGATCCTCGATCCCCAATATACATACAGCGAAGGCAACAATGTGAGTTCGAGTTCATACAGTGGCCCCCTACCAATTAGGAATATTAAGACAAATAATGTTATTTCAGGGATCTTTGGTAACCATTATATGTATAAATTATAAAAGAGTTCCCAAGTACTAATTGGATTTCGAAAATTCTCAACAAAAGAAAAAAGGTTTCAACATTTTTATAAAAAAATTTACAAGTTAACATCATATTCTATATTTAAGTTAAAGCTGTAATATCTGCACATCTGTTGAGGATCTCGTGAAAGGATTTGGAATAATCAGAGGAACCATCAGTGCAAACACATAGATGCCTTTGTGATAATTGTGTCCAACAAAAGTCATTGCTGAACTGAAGTTTTAGCTAGTCGACAATATCCCTGGAATGCTCCCCATTCAAGGACCATAGGAACATATTCCCACTGCATCAATAGGTCAAGAGATAGTTGCCTAGAAGCAAATCAGTCTTGGTTAACCATGAAGGCAATCTTGTTGTTATTGCAATAGTTAGAATCATCTTTTACAACATCAGTCATCCCTACTTCAAAAGAATTGATGTGAGGAGGAATGGTGGCTTGACAGCATCTTAGGCCATAACAACCATCACTTCTTTGGGTTCCGCTACAAAAGGAAAGACACCCACCAACAGGGTAGTGATTTGTCATAAGGACAACATAATTTTTGCAACTTGTAACTGTGAAGTCATTATAAACACTTGAATAGAAGAAAGGGTTGTCTAACATATCAATTGTTCCATTAAAGCTTTTGTTGTTGTTACAGTTGTAAAAAAAGACTGAATTATTAACTTAAACCAAACCTCCAATTGAAATGTCGAGCAATTCCATTTCTATGCTTGTCAAGAAAGGTTTGGGAGGCTTAAAGGTGTCATTATAATCTACTACAAAGTTGTTCAAGGAAAAGTTAGGTCTAACTCCAAAAGGGAACGAAATGACAACGTCTCCACATTTGCCTTTACATCCAAGATGTGTTAAAAATTCATCTTCTACTACTGCTTTTGTGAACCATAATAGAAAAATGACACGAAATAAAATTGGAGTTGCCATTAAGAATATAGTTTGCGAAATTGATCACTCTTAATCTTTAATCTTGATTATAATAAGTATAATACTTAAATCAAATTATAAATATAAAACTTAAAACAACTATAGAAAAAAAACTATAAAATAAAAAATGAATTAAAAAATATATAAAAATAATATATATATATAATATACTAAATTTGTATACTAAATTAAATTAAAATATATAATATATATTATAATAATTATTCTAATAATTAATTATAATATGGATTATAATATATAATATGAATTATAATATGGAATAAGAAATATAGAATAGAATTGGAGTAAAATGGAATAAATATTAATATGGAATGAAAACATATTGTGTCCAATAGGATTTGAACTTATACCAAAGTTTATAAGACCTATGTCTTATCCATTAGACAATAGATGCTTTTCAATTTGAATTTTTTTGTTTTTTGTTTTGTTTTCTTATTGATAAATGATAACAAAGAATATTGAAAAAATTTTGGGAATTGCATATTTAACTAAATAATGGATTAAACTTTCTAAAATTCTATTTATAAATTATACAATTAATATTATATATAGTATTCTATATAGAAATAAAATTATATATACTATTATATATATATATAGTAATTATTATGTATAGTATTATAATTATATTAATTATTATATATAGTCATAGTATATTATATTCTATTATTATTTATTACCATTACTTTTCTCTTATTATTATTTCATTCTTGTAATATATAAATAACAAAATATAGCTAATAAATAGATTTCAAATATAGTATAATTTAAATACTTAAATATACTAACTAATAAGACTTTGACTATTAAGCATTTACCTCAAAATTAGGGGCAACCACTTGTGGTCGACTAAAAGTGAAGGTCAGCTCTGTTTTCTACAAGCTCTTTATAAACAATACTTGCTTGGGCATATAATTTTCAAATAAGTAGTTTGATTTTCAAATTTGTAAACTCCACGGGTATTTCAACTATGTAATGCAAAACAAAATCTATTCATTGAAGTATAATTTTTCGTATAATCTTTTTTTATGGATGAAAGAAAGAAGAGTGCATGAGCAAATAAAATGCCTATTTTAATACCTACTCCTAAAATCTATTTGTTATAGACTTTATTTTCTTCTTGCCATCTATTTGCTACAGGTTTTGTTTTCTTCTTTTCGTAAACTACTCTATTTTCTATTGGCTCCTCCAGGTTTTGTTTTCTTCTTACCATTTATTTGTTACAGGCTTTGTTTTTTTCCTACCTTAAGCTACTCTATTTTCTTCTTATCATCTATTTGCTACAAGCTCTATTTTTTTCTTACAATAGGTTGCTCTATTTTATACAAACTTTTACAGGTTCTATTTTCTTTTTATCGTAGGCTACTTTATTTGGACAAGTGGATTGATAGTCCTTCCAATCTTAGCCCATACATTCAAATGGTATCCAATAGTCACATGAGTTTCCAATAGTTGGAAAGTAACAAAAAAGCATAAGAATTAATTACCAAAGGTTGCCTATACACATAATTTTGAAAGAAGTAGCTTGATTTTTAAATTTGTAAACCCCACACGTATTTCAACCATGTAATGCAAAACAAAATCTATTCATTGAAACTTAATTTTCCGTATAATCTTTTTTCAAGGATGAAAGGAAGAGGAGTGCACAAACAGATAACATGTCTATTTTAATACCTACTCCAAAAATCTATTTGCTATAAAGTCTGTTTTTTTCTTACCGTCTATTTGCTACAGGCTATGTTTCCTTCTTTTTGTGGGTTGCTTTGTTTTCTATAGGCTCCTCCAAGTTCTTTTTTCTTCTTAACGTTTATTTGCCCAGGCATTGTTTTCTTCCTACCTTAGGCTGTTCTGTTTTCTACAAGTTCCTATAGAAACTGTTTTCTTCTTACCATCTATTTGCTATAGGTTCTGTTTTTTTCTTACCATAGGCTACTCTAATTTCTATAAGCTCTATTTTTTGCTTACTGTTTATTTGCTAGAGGTTTTGTTTTCTTCTTACCGTTTATTTGTTAAAGGCTTTGTTTTCTTCTTACTGGAGGCTACTCTATTTGGACAAGTGGATTGACAGTCCTCCTAATCTTAGCCCATACACTCTGATGGTAGCCAGCAGTCACATGAGTTTCCAATAGTTGGAATGCAACAAATGAGGATGAGGATTAACTACCAAAGGTTGCCAGTGCACATAATTTTGAAATAAGTAAGTTGATTTTCAAATTCCTAAATTCCACAGGTATTTCAATCATGTAATATAAAACAAAATCTATTCATTGAAGCTTAATTTTCCATATAATCCTTTTTGATGGATGATAGGAAAAGGAGTGCACAAACAGATAAACTATCTATTTTAGTATCTACTCCTAAAATCTATTTGCTACAAGCTCTGTTTTTTTCTTACCGTCTATTTGCTATAGGCTTTGTTTTCTTATTTCCATAGGCTGTTATGTTTTCTATAAGCTCCTTTAAGTTTTGTTTTCTTCTTACCATTTATTTGCTATAGACTCTCTTTTCTTCCTACTTTAGGCTATTTTATTTTCTATAGGCTCTATTTTCTTCTTATCATCTATTTGCTACAGGCCCTATTTTCTTCTTATTGTCTATTTGCTACAGGCTCTATTTTTTTCCTACCTTAGGCTACTCTATTTCTACAGGCTCTGTTTTCTTCATACCGTCCATTTTCCACAAGCTCTATTTTCTTCTTACCATAGGCTACTGTGTTTTCTACAGGCTCTGTTTTCTTCTTACTGTTTATTTGCTAGAGGCTTTATTTTCTTCTTACGGTCTATTTGCTAGAATCTCTATTTTCTTCTTATTAGAGGCTACTTTGTTTGCACAAGTGGATTGACAATCCTCCCAATCTTAGCCCATACACTTTGATGGTAGCCAGCAATCACATGAGTTTCCAACAATGGGAATGTAAAAAATGAGGACGAGGATTAATTACCAAAGGTTGCCAATGCACATAATTTTGAAAGAAACAACTTGATTTTCAAATTCGTAAACTCAACAGGTATTTCAACCATGTAATGCAAAATAGAATCTATTCATTGAAGCTTAATTTGCCACATAATCTTTTTTGGTAGATAAAAGGAAGAGGAGTACACGAATAGATAAAATGTCTATTTTAGTACCTACTCTTAAAATCTATTTGCTACAGGCCTTATTTTCTTCTTATCATCTATTTGCTACAAGCTCTATTTTTTTCCTACCTTAGGCTACTTTATTTCTATAGGCTTTGTTTTCTTCATACCATCCATTTCCTACAAGCTCTAGTTTCTTCTTACCATAGGCTACTTTGTTTTTTACATGCTTTATTTTCTTCTTATCGTCTATTTGCTAGAGTCTTTGTTTTATTCGTACTAGAGGCTACTTTATTTGGACATGTGGATTGACAGTCCTCCCTATCTTAGCCCATACACTTTGATGGTAACTAACAGTCACACGAGTTTCCAACAATTGGAATGCAACAAATGAGGACGAGGATTAATTACCAAAGGTTGCCAGTGCACATAATTTTGAAAGAAGTAGCTCGATTTTCAAATTTGTAAACTCCATGTGTATTTCAACCATGTAATCTATACATTGAAGCTTAATTTGCCATATAATTTTTTTTCATGAATGAAGGGAAGAGGAGTGCACGAACATATAAAATGTCCATTTTTGTACCTAATCCTAAAATCTATTTGTTACAAACTATGTTTTCTTCTTTTTGTAGGCTATTCTATTTTATATAGGCTCCTCTAAGTTCTATTTTTTTCTTAGCATCTATTTGTTATAGGCTATATTTTTTTCGTACCTTAGGCTACTCTATTTCTACAACCTCTGTTTTCTTCTTACCATCCATTTGCTACAGGCTCTATTTTCTTCTTACCATTTATTTGCTAAAGGCTATATTTTCCTTTTATCGTCTTTTTGCTAGAGGCTATGTTTTCTTCTTACCAGAGGTTGCTTTGTTTGGACAAGTGGATTGACAGTTCTCCCAATCTTAACCCATACACTCTGATGATAGCCAGCAGTCACATAAGTTTCTAACAGTTGGAAAGCAACAAATGAAGACAATGATTAATTACCAAAGGTTACTTGTGCACATAATTTTGAAAGAAGTAGGTTGATTTTCAAATTCATAAACTCCATGGGTATTTCAGCCATGTAATGCAAAACATAATCTATTCACTGAAGCTTAATTTGCCGTATAATCTTTTTTGATGGATGAAAGAAAGAGGAGTGCACAAACAGATAAAATGTTTATTTAATACCTACTACTAAAATCTATTTGCTACATGCTTCATTTTCTTCTTACCGTCTATCTGTTATAGGCTCCTCCAGGTTTTGTTTTAGTCTTACCATTTATTTTCTACAAACTCAATTTTTTTTCTATCTTAGGCTGCTCTATTTTCTTCTTACCATCTATTCACTACAGGCCTTATTTTCTTTTTACCATAGGCTGCTCTATTTTCTACAAGTTTTGTTTTCTTCTTACCATAGGTTGTTCTATTTCAACAAGTGGATTGATTGTCCTCCCAATCTTAGGGCATACACTATAATGGTAGTCAGTAGTCACATGAGTTTCCAATAGTTGGAAAGCAACAAATAAGGATATTGAGTAATTACCAAAGGTTACCTATGCAAATAATTTTGAAATAAATAGGTTGATTTTCAAATTCATAAACTCCACAGGTATTTCAGCCATGTGATGCAAAACATAATTTATTCATTTAAGCTTAATTTGCCATATAATCTTTTTTTATGGATGAAAGGAAGAGGAGTGCATGAACAGATAAAATGTTTATTTTAGTACCTACTCCCAAAATCTATTTGCTACAAGCTTTATGTCTTCTTTTCCTAAGTTGCTCTATTTCTTCTTTCCCTATACTGCTCTATTTTCATAGGCTCCTCAAGGTTTTGTTTTATTCTTACCGACTTATTGCTATAAGCTCTGTTTTTTTCCTTCCTTAGGCTGCTCTATTTTCTATAGGCTTCTGCAGGATCTATTTTCTTCTTACCATCTTTTTACTACAGGCTCTATTTTCTTCCTACCTTAGGTTGCTCTGTTTTCTACAGTCACCTACAAGTTTTGTTTTCTTCTTACTATTAATGTGCTACAAGCTCTATTTTCTTCTTACCATAGATTGCTATGTTTTCTACAAGCTCTATTTTCTTCTTGCTTTATATTTGTGAGAAGCTCTATTTTCTTCTTATCGTCTATTTGCTAGAGGTTTTATTTTCTTCTTACAGTAGGCTACTATGTTTAGACAAGTAGATTAATAGTCCTCCCAATCTTAGCCCATAAACTCTAATGGTAACCAACAGTCACATGAGTTTCTAACAGTTGGAAAGCAACAAATGAGGAGGAAGATTAATTGTTAAAGGTTGCTTGTGCACATAATTTTAAAAGAAGTAGCTTGATTTTCTAATTCGTAAACTCCACGAATATTTCAACCATGTAATACAAAACTAAATCTATTCTTTGAAGCTTAATTTGACGTATAATATTTTTTGATGGATGAAGGGAAGAGGAGTACACGAACAGATAAAATGTCTATTTTAGTACCTACTCCTAAAATCTTTTTGCTAGAGGTTTGTTTTCTTCTTGCCATCTATTTGCTATAGGCTCTATTTTCTTCTTTCCGTAGGCTACAATAATTTCTACAAGTTCCTTCAAGTTTTTTTTTCTTCTTATCGTCTATTTGCTACAGGCTCTATTTTCTTCGTACCTTAGGCTACTCTGTTTTCTATAGGTTCCCACAAGCTCTATTTTATTCTTACCATCTATTTGCTACAAGCTATATTTTCTTCTTACCACAGCATGCTCTATTTTCTATAAGCTCTTATAGGTTTTGTTTTCTTCTTACCATTTATTTGCTAGAGACTCTGTTTCCTTCTTAATGTCTATTTGTTAAAGGCTCTATTTTCTTCTTACTGGAGGCGGCTCTGTTTGGACAAGTGGATTGACAGTCCTCCCAATCTTAGCCTATACTCTCTAATGGTAGCCAATAGTCACATGAGTTTCTAACAATTGGAAAGCAACAAATGAGTAGCAAGATTAATTGTTGAAGGTTGCCTATGCCCATAATTTTGAAAGAAGTAGTTTGATTTTCTAATTCGTAAACTCCACAAGTTTTTGAACCATGTAATGCAAAATATAATTTATTCATTAAGGCTTAATTTCATGTATAATCCTTTTTAATGGATGAAAAGAAATGGAGTGCACCAACAGATAAAATGTTTATTTTAGTACCTACTCTTAAAATTTATTTGTTACAGGCTTTAGTTTCGTCTTTGCGTAAACTGCTCTCTATTGTACAAGCTCCTTCAGGTTATTATTTCTTCTTACCATTTATTTGATTGAGGCTTTATTTTCTTCTTACTGTATGCTGCTTTGTTTGGGCAAGTGCATTGATAATCCTCCCAATTTTTGGCCATACACTTTAAGGGTTGCTAGCAGTTATATGTATTTCCAACGATTGGAAAGCAACAAATAAGGATAAGGATTAATTACCAAAGGTTACTTATGCATATAATTTTAAAAAAAGTGGCTTGATTTTCAAATTCGTAAACTCCATGAGTATTTCAACAATGTAATGCAAAACAAAATCTATTCATTAAAGTTTAATTTGTCATATAATCTTTTTTTACAGATGAAAGGAAGAGGACTTCACAAACAAATAAAATGTCTATTTTAGTACCTACTCCTAAAATCATTTTTTTACAACCACTTTTTTCTTCTTACCGTCCATTTGCTATATCTTTTATTTTCTTCTTACCATCTATTTGCTACAGGCTTTATTTTCTTCTTATTGTCTATTTGCCATGGGCTCCATTTTCTTCTTGCCATAGGTTACTGTGTTTTCTATAGGCTCCTATAGGCTTTATTTTCTTCTTACCATCTATTTATTAGAGGCTTTGTTTTCTTCTTATTGTTTATTTGGTAGAAGCTCTATTTTCTTCTTATCGTAGACAGCTCAGTTTGGACGAGTGGATTGATAGTCCTCCCAATCTTAGCCTATACACTTTGATGGTACCTAGCAGTCACATAAGTTTGCAACAGTTGAAAAGCAACAAATAAGGACAATGATTAATTACCAAAGGTTTACAGTGCATATGAGGACAGGTATTTTCAATCATGTAATGCAAAATAGAATTTATTCATTGAAACTTAATTTGCTATATAATCTTTTTTGATGGATGAAAGTAATAGGAGTGCACGAACAAATAAAATGTCTATTTTAGTACCTACTCCCAAAATCTATTTGCTACAGGCTCTGTTTTCTTCTTTTCGTAGGCTACCCTATTTTCTACAGGGTCCTCTAGGTTCTATTTTTTTCTTACTGTCTATTTGCTATAGGCTTTATTTTCTTCTAATGTTAGGCTGCTCTACTTTTTACAAGCTCCTACAAGCTCTATTTCTTGTTCCCATCTATTTGCTACAGGCTCTGTTTTCTTCTTACTGTTTATTTGCTACAGACTCTCTTTTCTTGTCGTTGATTTTCAAGAGGCACTGTTTTCTTCTTACCGTATGTTTGCTAGAGGTTCTATTTTCTACTTATCATAGGCAGCTTTGTTTAGACAAGTGGATTAATTGTCCTCCCAATCTTAGGTCATACATTATGATGGTAGCCAACAGTTACATGAGTTTCCAATAGTTGGCAAGCAACTAATATGGACGAGGATTAATTACCAAAAGTTGCTTGTGCATATAATTTTAGAAAAAGTAGCTTGATTTTCAAATTCATAAACTCCACGGGTATTTAAGCCATGTAATGAAAAATAAAATCTATTCATTGTAGTTTAATTTTTCGTATAATCTTTCTTGATAGATGAAAGGAAGAGGAGTGCTCGAACAAATAAAATGTCTATTTTAGTACCTACTCCTAAAATCTATTTGCTACAAGCTCCGTTTTCTTCTTATTGTCTATTTGCTACAAACTCTTTTTTCTTCTTTCCATAAGCTGCACTATTTTTTACAGGCTCCTTTAGGTTCTGTTTTCTTTTTACTGTTTATTTGCTACAGGCTCTATTTTCTTCCTACCTTTGGTTGCTCTATTTTTTATAGGCTTATAAAGGCTATATTTTCTTCCTACCGTATATTTGCTATAGGCTTTATTTTCTTCTTACCATAGGCTACTCTGTTTTCTGTAGGCTTTTACAGGCTCTTTTTTCTTCTTGCCCTTTATTTGCTAGAGGTTCTATTTTCTTTTTACCATCTATTTGCTAGAGGCTCTGTTTTCTTCTTACCATAAACTGCTCTATTTGGCCAAGTGGATTGACAATCCTCCTAATCTCAGGCCATACACTCTAATGGTAGCCAACAATCACAAGAGTTTCCAATAGTTAGAAAGTAATAAATGAGGATGAGGAGTAATTACCAAAGGTTTCCTGTGCACATAATTTTGAAAAAAGTAGCATGATTTTCAAATTCATAAACTCCACGGATATTTCAACCATGTAATGTAAAACAAAATTTATTCATTGTAGCTTAATTTTTCATATAATCTTTTTTTATGGATGAAAGGAAGAGGAGTGCACGAATAGATAAAATGTCTATTTTAGTACCTACTCCTAAAATCTATTTGCTACAGGCTCTATTTACTTCTTACTGTTTATTTGCTATAAGCTATATTTTCTTCTTTTCGTAGGCTTCCCCAAGTATTATTTTCTTTTTACTGTCTATTTGCTACAGACTCTGTTTTCTACAAGCTCCTCCAAGTTCACTTTTCTTCCTACCATTTGTTTGCTATAGGCTCTATTTTCTTCCTACCTTAGGTTGTTTTGTTTTCTATAGGCTCTTATAGGTTTTGTTTTCTTCTCACTATCTATTTTGCTACAGGCTCTGTTTTCTTCTTACCATAGGGAATTAGAAAAAAATAAGGGAAATTTATGAGAACAAAATTCTAAATGGAACTGGCTAGAAATGAAAATGCAAAGAGAAATGTTAGTTGTTCAATAATTAGAAGTTTAAGACTTAGAATGGACTGATATAACCTGCCAGCCTTAATGACATCATTTTACTTTTTTCTTTTTCACATTTTTTTGTTCTTTTCTTTTCTTTTTTCAATAAGTCATCAAACGTAAATCCTAATTTAATAAATTCATAATTTAAAATATCTAAAATATAAAATAACTCAATTGGAATCTAATCAATCCATACCATGTGTTTGTTATCCCTAATTGTGGGATACAACCCACTCACTGTATCCGGCATTGTTTCATCGTTAATATATTATAACCATCACCAACTAACCTTTTTTTCACTTGCGTTCGTGTTGTCAATGAATTTACTCCCCTACGGTCTAGAGTCACTAAGCTCAACATTCAACAACCAATGAAAACGAAGTAATGTTGGGTTTCTCCATTCTTTTCTTTGGTTATTTATCTCAACCACCATCTCTGAACAACAGAAATTGAGTTTCTCAAGAATGGGCAGTAAAGTTGGACAAGTGGATTAACAGTCCTCCTAATCTTAGCCCATACACTCTAATGGGCATTCCAACAGTTGGAAAGCAATAAATGAGGACGAGGATTAATTACCAAAGGTTGCATATGCACATAATTTTGAAAGAAGTAGCTTGATTTTCAAATTCCTAAACTCCATTAATATTTCAATCACGTAATGCAAAATAGAATCTATTCATTGAAACTTAATTTATCATATAATCTTTTTTTATGGATGAAAGGAAGAGGAGTGCATGAATAGATAAAATGTCCATTTTAGTACTTACTCCTAAAATTTATTTTCTACAAGCTCTGTTTTCTTCTTTCCATAGGTTGCTCTATTTTCTACAGGCTCCACCCAGTTCTTTTTTCTTCTTACCATATATTTGCTACAGGCTTTATTTTTTTCTGACCTTAGGTTGCTCTGTTTTCTACAGGCTCTGTTTTCTTCTTACCATATATTTGCTACAGGCTTTATTTTTTTCTGACCTTAGGTTGCTGTGTTTTCTGCAGGCTCTGTTTTCTTCTTACCATCTATTTGCTAAAGGCTTTGTTTTCTTTTTATTGTCTATTTGCTTCATTCTCTGTTTTCTTCTTACCATTTATTTGCTAGAGACTCTGTTTTCTTCTTATTGTCTAATGGTCAGAGGCTTTGTTTTCTTTTTATTAGAGGCTACTCTATTTGGACAAATGGATTGATAGTCCTCCTAATCTTAGCCCATACACTCTAATGGTAACTAACAGTCACATGAGTTTCCAATAATTGGAATGCAATAAAGGAAGACAAGGTTTAATTACTTAAGGTTACTTATGCACATAATTTTGAAAAATATAGCTTGATTTTAAAATTTGTATACTCCATGGGTATGTCAAACATGTAATGCAAAGTAGAATTTATTCATTAAAGCTTAATTTGTTGTATAATCTTTTTTAATGGATGAAACGAAGGGGTGTGCATGAACAGATAAAATCACTATTTTATTACCTACTCCTAAAATCTATTTGCTACAGGCTCTGTTTTCTTCTTTTCGTAGACTGCTTTGTTTTTTATAGGCTCCTCCAGGTTTTATTTTTTTCTTACTGTCTATTTGCTATAGGCTTTGTTTTCTTCCTACCTTAGGCTACTCTGTTTTCTAAAGGCTCCTATAGGCTCTATTTCTTCTTACCATTTATTTGATGTAGGCTTTACTTTCTTCTTACCGTTTGTTTGCTAAAGGCTTTGTTTTCTTCTTACCATAGGCTACTATGTTTGGACAAGTGGATTGACTGTCCTCCCAATCTTAGTCCGTACACTCTGATAGTAACAAATAGTCACATGAGTTTCCAATAGTTGGAAAGCAACAAATGAGGATGAGGATTCAAAACCAAAGGTTTCCTATGCATATAATTTTGAAATAACAAGGTTGTTTTTCACTTTCATGAACTCCATGGATATTTCAGCCATGTTATGCAAAATAAAATGTATTCATGGAAGCTTAATTTTCTGTATAATCTTTTTTGATGGATGAAAGGAAGAGGTTTACGTGAATAGATAAAATTCTTATTTTAGTACCTACTCCAAAAATCTATTTGCTATAGGCTCTGTTTTCTTCTTATCGTTTGTTTGCTATAGCCTCTATTTTTTTTCTTTTTGTAGGCTACTCTATTTTCTATAGGCTCCTCCAAGTTTTGTTTTCTTCTTACTGTCTATTTACTATAGGCTCTATTTTCTTCCTACCTTAGGCTGTTCTATTTTCTACAGGCTCCTACAGCTTATGTTTTTTTCTTGCCGTCTATTTGCTACAAGCTTTGTTTTCCTCTTACTAGAGGCTGCTCTATTTTTTACAGGCTTTGTTTTCTTCTTACCGTTTAATTGCTAGATGTTCTATTTTCTTCTTATCATCTGTTTGCTGGAGATATTGTTTTCTTCTTATCGAAGGCTGCACTATTTGGACAAGTGGATTAACAGTCCTCCAAATCGTAGCCCATATGCTCTGATGGTTACCAGCAGTCACGCGAGTTTCCAATAGTTGAAAAGCAACAAATAAGGATGAGGATTAATTACCAAATGTTGTCTGTGCACATAATTTTAATAAAAGTAGCTTCACTTTCAAATTTGTAAACTCCACGAGTATTTCAACCATGTAATGCAAAATAGAATCTATTCATTGAAGTAGCTTAATTTGCACTATAATCCTTTTGATGGATGAAAGGAAGAGGAGTGCACAAACACATAAAATTTCTATTTTAACACCTACTCTTAAAATCTATTTGCTAAAGACTCTGTTTTATTCTTGGTAGGCTATTCTATTTTCTACAAGCTCCTCTAGGTTCTATTTTTTTCTTATCGTCTATTTGCTATAAGCTCTGTTTTCTTCCTAATTTAGGCTGCTCTATTTTCTACATGTTTTGTTTTCTTCTTATTGTCTATTTGCTAGAATCTCTATTTTCCTCTTACTCTAGGCTACACTATTTGGACAAATGGATTGACAATCCTCCCAATCTTAGCCTATACACTATGATGGTAACCAGCAGTTATATGAGTTTCCAACAGTTGGAAAGCAACAAATGTGGGTGAAGATTAATTACCAAAGGTTACCTATGCACATAATTTTGAATGAAGTAAATTGATTTACACATTTATAAACTCCATGGGTGTTTCAACCATGTAATGTAAAACAGAATCTATTCATTGAAGCTTAATTTTTCATATAATTTTTTTTTTATGGATGAAAGGAAGAGGAGTGCATGGACAGATAAAATGTCTATTTTAGTACCTACTCCTAAAATCTATTTGCTATAAGCTCTATTTTTTTCTTACCATCTACTTGATACAGGTTTTGTTTTCATCCTACCTTAGGCTACTCTATTTTCTAAAGGCTCCTACAGGCGCTATTTCTTTTTACCATCTATTTGCTACATGCTTTGTTTTCTTCTTACCGTTTATTTGTTAGAAACTTTGTTTTCTTCTTATCTTTTATTTGCTAAGGGCTCTATTTTCTTCTTACCATAGGCTGTGCTGTTTGGACAAGTGGATTAATAGTCCTCCCAAACTTAGGCCATACACTATGATGGTAAAATATAGTTAGATGAGTTTCCAACAGTTGGAAAGCAACAAATGAGGATGAAGATTCAAAACCAAAGGCTGCATATGCACATAATTTTGAAAGAACTAGCTTGATTTTCACTTTTGTAAACTCCATGGGTATTTCAGCCATGTAATGCAAAACAAAATCTATTCATGGAAACTTAATTTTTTGTATAATCATTTTTTATGGATGAAAGGAAAAGCATTGCATGAATAGATAAAATGTATATTTTAGTACCTACTCCAAAAATCTATTTGCTACAAGTTCTATTTACTTCTTACTATCTATTTGCTATAGCCTCTATTTTCTTCTTTCAGTAGGCTACTCTATTTTTTACAGGCTCCTCCAAGTTCTGTTTTCTTCTTACTGTCCATTTATTACAGGTTTTATTTTCTTCCTACCTTAGGCTGCACTATTTTCTATAAACTCTATTTTCTTCTTATTGTCTATTTATTATAGGCTCTGTTTTCTTCTTACCATAGGCTGTTCTATTTTCTATAGGTTCTATTTTATACAGGTTTTATTTTCTTCTTACCATAGGCGACAATATTTAGACAAGTGGATTAACGATCCTCCCAATCATAGCCCATTCCCTTTGATGGTAGCCAACAATCACCTGAGTTTCCAACAATTGGAAAGCAATAAATGAGGATGAGGATTAATTACCAAAGGTTGCCTGTGCATGTAATTTTGAAAGAAGTAGCTCGATTTTCACATTTATAAACTCTATAGGTGTTTCAATCATGTAATAAAAAACAAAATCTATTCATTAAATCTTAATTTGTTATATAATCTTTTTTTATGGATGAAAGGAAGAGGAGTACACGAATAGATAAAATGTCTATTTTCATACCTACTCCTAAAATTTATTTGCTACAAGCTCTATTTTCTTCTTTTCGTAGGCTACTCTATTTTTTATAGGCTCCTCTAGGTTCTATTTTTTTCTTACCATCTAATTTCTACAGGCTATGTTTTCTTCCTACATTAGGTTGTTATGTTTTTTATAGGCTCCTACAGGCTCTGTTTTTTATCTTACCGTCTATTTGCTAAAGGCTCTATTTTATTCTTACCATAGGTTGCTTTGTTTTCTACAGGATACAACAAGCTCTATTTTCTTCTTGCTGTCTATTTGCTAGAGGCACATTTTTCTTATTAATGTCTATTTGCTTGAAGCTCTGTTTTCTTCTTATCGTAGGCTGCTTTATTTGGACAAGTGGATAGACAATCCTGCCAACCTTAGCTCATACACTTTGATGGTAACCAGCAATCACATAAGTTTCCAATAGTTGGAAAGCAACAAATGAGGACAAGGATTAATTACCAAAAGTTGCTTGTGCACATAATTTTGAAAGTAGTTTGATTTTCAAATTTGTAAACTCCATTGGTATTTCCACCATGTTATGCAAAACATAATCTATTCAGTGAAGTTTAATTTGCTATATAATCTTTTTTTTTTATGGATGAAAGGAAGACGAGTGTACGAACAAATAAAATGTCTATTTTGGTACCTACTCCTAAAATGTATTTGCTAAAGGCTCTGTTTTATTCTTTCCGTAGGCTACTCTATTTTCTATAGGCTCCTCTAGGTTTTATTTTTTTTATCTTACTGTCTATTTGCTAAAGGCTCTATTTTATTGTTACCATAGGTTGCTTTGTTTTCTACAAGATACAACAAGTTTTATTTTCTTCTTGCCGACTATTTGCTAGAGGCACATTTTTCTTATTACTATCTATTTGCTTAAGGCTCTATTTTCTTCTTCCCGTAGGTTGCTCTATTTGGACAAGTGGATAAATAATCCTGCCAATCTTAGCCCATACACTTTGATGGTAGCCAACAATCACATGAGTTTCCAATAGTTGGAAAGCAACAAATGAGGATGAGGATTAATTACCCAAAGTTGCTTGTGCACATAATTTTGAAAGAAATAGAAAGACATATGCACAAATAGATAAAATGTCTATTTTGGTACCTACTCTTAAATCTATTTACTAAAAACTCTATTTTATTCTTTCTGTAGGCTGCTCTGTTTTCTAAAGAATCCTTTAGGTTTTGTTTTTTTTCTTATCGTCTATTTGCTACAGGCTCTGTTTTCTTCTTACTATTTATTTGCTACAGGCTTTGTTTTCTTCTTACTATTTATTTGCTGGATGCTTTATTTTTTTCTTACCTTCTATTTGCTAGAGGTTCTATTTTCTTCTTACCATAGGTTGCTTTGTTTGGACAAGTGGATTGACAGTCCTCCCAAACTTAGACCATACAGTCTAATGGTAACAAACAGTCACATGAATTTCCATTAGTTGGAAAGCAACAAATGAGGACAAAGATACAAAACCAAAGGTTGTCTGTGCATATAATTTTGAGAGAACCAACTTCATTTTCACTTTCGTAAACTCCATGGGTATTTCAGCCATGTAATGCAAAACAAAATCTATTCGTTGAAACTTAATTTTCTATATAATATTTTTTTTATGGATGAAAGGAAGAGGATTGCATGAACAAATAAAATGCCTATTTTAGTACCTACTCCAAAAATCTCTTTACTATAGGCTCTATTTTCTCTTACCGTCTATTTGCTATAGTTTCTATTTTTTTCTTTTTGTAGGCTACTCTATTTTCTACAGGCCCCTCCAAGTTTTGTTTTCTTCTGATCATCTATTTCCTATAGGCTCTATTTTCTCCCTACTTTAGGCTGCTCTATTTTCTACAGGCTCCTATAGGTTATGTTTTCTTATTATCGTTTATTTGTTCTAGGCTTTGTTTTCTTCTTACCATAGGATGCACTATTTTCTACAGGCTCTATTTTCTTCTTATGGTCTATTTGCTAGAGGCACTATTTTCTTCTTACCAGAGGCTGCTCTATTTGAACAAATGGATTGACAATCCTCCCAATTGTAGCCTATACACTTTGATGGTTGGTAGCAGTCACTTAAGTTTCCAAAAATTGGAAAGCAACAAATGAGGACAAGGATTAATTACCAAAGGTTGCCTATGCATATAATTTTGAGAGAAGTAGCTTCTTTTTCAAATTCATAAACTCCGTGGGTATTTCAACTATGTAATGCAAAATAGAATCTATTCATTGAAGTCTAATTTGGTGTATAATCCTTTTGATGGATGAAAAGAAGAAGAGCGCATGAATAGATAAAATGTCTATTTTAGTTCTTACTCCTAAAATCTATTTGCTATAGGCTCTATTTTCTTCTTTCCATAGGCTACTCTATTTTCTACATTCTCCTCCCAATTATGTTTTCTTTTAATAGTCAATTTGCCACAAGCTCTGTTTACTTCCTACCTTAGGCTACACTATTTCTACAAGCTCCTATAGGCTTTGTTTTCTATAGGTTATATTTTCTATAGGTTGCTCTATTTTCTATAGGTTCTATTTTCTTCTTACTATCTATTTGCTAGAGTCTTTATTTTGTTTTTACCGTAGGGTACATTGTTTGGACAAGTGGATTGACAATCCTCCCAATCTTAGCCCATACACTCTGATGGTAGCCAACAGTCACATGAATTTCCAACAATTGGAAAGCAACAAATATGGACGAGGATTAATTACCAAAGGTTGCCTATGCAAATAATTTTGAAAGAAGTAAATTGATTTTCACATTCGTAAACTCCATGGGTGTTTCAACCATGTAATGCAAAATAGAATCTATTCATTGAAGCTTAATTTGTTGTATAATCATTTTTTATGGATGAAAGGAAGAGGAGTGCATAAATAGATAAAATGTCTATTTTAGTACCTACTCCTAAAATCTATTTGCTACAAGCTCTATTTTCTTCTTACCATTTATTTGTTATAGCCTCTATTTTCTTCTTTCCGTAAGCTACTCTATTTTCTACAGGCTCCTCCAAGATATGTTTTCTTCTTACTGTATTTGTTACAGGCCTTATTTTCTTCATAGCTTAGGCTACTCTATTTTCTACTGGCTCCTACAGGTTATATTTTCTTCTTACCATCTATTTGCTACAAGCTCTATTTTCTTCTTACCATAGGCTACTATGTTTTCTATAGGCTCTTGCAGGTTCTATTTTTTTCTTACCATAGGCTGCTATGTTTTTTACAGGCTCCTACGAGCTCTGTTTTCTTTTTACCGTTTATTTGCTAGAGGCTCTTTTTTCTTTTAACGTCTATTTACTAGAGGCTCTATTTTCTTCTTACCGGAGGCTACTCTGTTTGGACAAGAGGATTGATAGTGGTCCTAATCCTAGCTCATACACTCTAATGGTAACCAGCAGTTACATGAGTTTCTGATAGTTGGAAAGCAACAAATAAGGATAAGGATTAATTACCAAAGGTATCCTGTGCACATAATTTTGAAAGAAGTTGCTTCATTTTCAAATTTGTAAACTCCATGGGTATTTCAACCATGTAATGCAAAACAGAATCTATTCATTGAAACATAATTTTCCATACAATCTTTTTTCATTGATGAAAGGAAGAAGAGTGCACGAACAAATAAAATGTCTATTTCAGTACCTACTCCTAAAATCTATTTGCTGCAAGCTCTATATTCTCCTTACCGTCTATTTCCTACAGGCTCTATTTTCTTCTTTCTGTATGGTACTCTATTTTCTACAGACTCCTTCAGGTTTCATTTTCTTCTTATCATTTATTTGTCACAAGTTTTGTTTTCTTCTTACTATAAGCTATTTGTTTTCTAAAGGCTCCTACAGGTTCTATTTTCTTCTTACGGTTTATTTGTTGGAGGTTTTGTTTTCTTCTTACCATTTATTTGCTAGAGGCTCTGTTTTCTTCTTACTATAGGCTACTTTGTTTTCTAAAGGCTCCTATACTTTATTTTCTTCTTATGGTTAATTTGCTAGAGGCTTTGTTTTCTTCTTACCGTCTATTTGCTAGATGCTCTATTTTCTTCTTACTATACATTGTTTTGTTTGGACAAGTGGGTTGATGGTAGCTAGTAGTCATATAAGTTTCCAATAGTTGGAAAGCAACAAATGAGGACAAGGATTAATTACCAAAAGTTGCCTGTGTATATTATATTGAAAGAAGTAGGTTGATTTTCAAATTCATATACTCTATGGGTATTTCAACCATGTAATGCAAAATAGAATCTATTCATTGAAACTTAATTTGTCGTATAATCTTTTTTTATGGATTAAAGGAAGAGGGGTGCAAGAACAGATAAAATGCCTATTTTACTACCTACTCCTAAAATCTATTTGCAAGAGGCTTTGTTTTTTTCTTACCATCTATTTACTATAGGCTCTATTGTCTTCTTTCCGTATGCTGCCCTGTTTTTTACAGGCTCCTCCAAGTTCTGTTTTCTTCTTACCGTCTATTTCCTACGGGCTCTCTTTTCTTCTTTCCGTATATTGCCCTGTTTTCTATAGGCTTCTTCAGAATCTATTTTCTTCTTACCATTTATTTGCTACAGGCTCTTTTTTCTTCTTACCATAGGCTGCTCTGTTTTCCTCTTACTGTCTATTTACTAAAGGCTTTGTTTTCATCTTACTGTAGGCTGCTCTGTTTGGACAAGTGGATTAACAGTCCTCCCGATCATAGCCCATCCACTT
Source organism: Bruguiera gymnorhiza (assembly GCA_020883675.1). Taxonomy (NCBI): domain Eukaryota; kingdom Viridiplantae; phylum Streptophyta; class Magnoliopsida; order Malpighiales; family Rhizophoraceae; genus Bruguiera; species Bruguiera gymnorhiza. Next base: position 123,026 of record JAIRCJ010000166.1, read on the forward strand.
TGATGGTAACCAACAATCACATGAGTTTCCAACAATTGAAAAGCAACAAATAAGGATGAGAATTAATTACCAAAGGTTGTTTGCGCATATAATTTTGAAAGAAGTAGCTTATTTTCAAATTTGTAAACTTCATGAGTGTTTCAACCATGTAATGCACAACAAAATCTATTCATTGAAACTTTTGATGGATGAAAGGAAGAAGAGTGGGCGAACAAATAAAATTTCTATTTTAGTAACTACTCCTAAAATCTATTTGCTATAGGCTCTTTTTTCTTCTTACCATAGGTTGCTCTGTTTTCCTCTTACCGTCTATTTACTAAAGGCTTTGTTTTCATCTTACTATAGGTTGCTCTGTTTGGACAAGTGGATTAACAGTCCTCCCGATCATAGCCCATCCACTTTGATGGTAACCAGTAGTCACATGAGTTTCCAACAGTTGGAAAGCAACAAATAAGGATGAGAATTAATTACCAAAGGTTGTTTGCGCATATAATTTTGAAAGAAGTAGCTTGTTTTCAAATTTGTAAACTCCATAAGTATTTCAACCATGTAATGCACAACAAAATCTATTCATTGAAACTTTTGATGGATGAAAGGAAGAGGAGTGGGTGAACAAATAAAATGTCTATTTTAGTAACTACTCCTAAAATCTATTTGCTACAAGCTCTATTTTCTTCTTCCCGTAGGTTGCTCTATTTTCTACAGGCTCTTCTAAGTTCTTCTTTCTTCTTATCGTCTATTTGATATATGCTCTATTTTCTTCTTACCATAGGATACTTTGTTTTCAATAGGTTCCTATAAGCTTTATTTCCTTCTTACCGTCTATTTGCTAGAGGCTCTATTTTCTTCTTACCTTTTATTTGCTAAAGGCTCTATTTCTTCTTACCATAGGCTACTCTGTTTGGACAAGTGAATTGACAATCCTCACAATCTTAGCCCATACACTCTAATGGTAGCCAGTAGTCTCATGAGTTTTCAAGAGTTGGAAAGCAACTATTGAGAACAAGGATTAAATACCAAAGGTTGCATATGCATACGATTTTGAAAGAAACATTATGATTTTCACATTTGTAAACTCCGTGGGTATTTCAACCAAGTAAAGCAACATAAAATCTATTCATTAAAGCTTAATTTGGCATATAATCTTTTTTTATAGATGAACGAAAGAGGAGTGCACAAATAGATAAAATGTGTATTTTAGTACCTATTCCTAAAATCTATTTGCTTCAGACTCTATTTTCTTCTTATTGTCTATTTCCTACAGGCTCTATTTTCTTCTTTTCGTATGCTACTCTGTTTTCTACAAGCTCCTCCAGGTTCTATTTTCTTCTTACTATTTATTTGCTACAGGCTCTGTTTTCTTTTTACATTATGCTACTCTATTTTCTATAGGCTCCTACAAGCTCTATTTTCTTCTTACTGTTTATTTGCTAGAGGCCCTATTTTCTTTTTACCTTCAATTTGCTAAAGGCTCATGAGTTTCCAAGAGTTGGAAAGGAACTAATGAGGATGAGGATTAGATACCAAAGGTTACATATGCACATCATTTAAAAAGAAGCAGCATGATTTTCACATTTGTAAACTCCATGAGTATTTCAACTAGGTAAAGCAAAACAAAATCTGTTCATTGAAGCTTAATTTTCCATATAACCTTTTTTGATGAATGAAAGGATGAGGAGTGCATGAACAGATAAAATGTCTATTTTAGTACGTATTCCTAAAATCTATTTGCTCTAGGCTCAGTTTTCTTCTTATTGTCTATTTGTTAAAGGCTCTATTTTCTTCTTTCTATATGCTACCCTATTTTTTATAGGCTTTTCTAGGTTCTATTTTTTTCTTATCGTCTATTTGCTATAGGCCCTATTTTCCTCCTACCTTAGGCTGCTTTGTTTTCTACAAGCTCTATTTTCTTCTTACTGTTGCTACAGGCTCTTTTTTCTTCTTACCATAAGCTGCTCTATTTTCTTCTTACCATAAGCTGCTCTGTTTTCTTCTTTACTTCTATTTGCTAGAGGCTTTGTATTCATCTTACCGTAGGTTACTCTATTTGGACAAGTGGATTAATTGTCCTCCTAATCTTTGCCCATCCACTCCAATGGTAGCTAGCAGTCACATGAGTTTCCAATAGTTGGAAAAGTAATAAATAAGGATGAGGATTAATTACCAAATGTTGCTTGTGCACATAATTTTAAAAGAAATAGCTTGATTTTCAAATTCATAAACTCCACGAGTATTTCAACCATGTAATGCACAAAAGAACCTATTCATTGCAACTTAATTTGCCGTATAATCTTTTTTGATTGATGAAAGGGAGAGGAGTGCACAAACAGATAAAATGTCTATTTTAGTACCTACTCCTAAAATATATTTGCTACATACTCTATTTTCTTCTCTCCATAGGCTACTCTATTTCCTACAAGCTCCTACAGGCCTTGTTTTTTTCTTATTGTCTATTTGCAACTGGCTCTTTTTTCTTCTTGCCATACGTTGCTCTATTTTTTTTCTTATTGTTTATTTGCTAGAGGCTCTATTTTCTTCTTACCGTAGGTTGCTCTGTTTGGACAAGTGGATTGACAATCCTCCAAATCTTAGCCCATACACTTTGGTGGTAGCCAGCAGTTAGATGGGTTTCCAACAGTTGAAAAGCAACAAATAAGGATGAGGATTAATTACCAAAGGTCATTTGTGCAGGAAATTTGGAAGAAGTAGCTTGATTTTTAAATTTGTAAACTCCATAGGTATTTCAACCATTTTATCCACAATAGAAACTATTCATTGAAACTTAATTTGCCGTATAATCTCTTTTGATGGATGAAAGGAAGAGGAGTGCACGAATCGATAAAATGTTTATTTTAGTGCCTATTCCTAAAATCTATTTGCTCTAGACTCTATTTTCTTCTTACCTTCTATTTCTCATAAGCTCTTTTTTCATCTTTCCGTATGCTGTTTTATTTTCTACAAGCTTGTCCTGGTTCTGTTTTCTTCAAACCGTTTATTTGTTACAAGCTTTATTTTCATCTTTCTGTATGCTACTTTGTTTCCTACAAGCTCCTCCTAGTTCTATTTTCTTCAAACCGTTTATTTGCTAGAGGCTTTGTTTCATCTTACCGTAGGCTACTCTGTTTGGACAAGTGGATTGATAGTCCTCCCAATCTTAGCCCTTACACTCTGATGGTAGCCAACAGTTACATGAGTTTCCAACAGTTGTAAGAACAATAAATGAGAACAAGGATTAATTACCAAAGGTTGCTTATTCACATAATTTTGAAAGAAATAGCATGATTTTCAAATTCATAAACTCCATGGGTATTTCAACCATGTAATGCACAATAGAATTTATTCATTGCAGCTTAATTTACCATATAATCTTTTCTGATTGATGAAAGGAAAAGGAGTGCACGAACAGATAAAATGTCTATTTTAGTACCAACTCCAAAAATCTATTTGCTACAAGCCTTATTTTCTTCTTACCGTCTATTTACCACAAGCTCTATTTTCTTCATTTTGTATGTTGGTCTGTTTTCTATAGGCTCCTTCAAGTTTTGTTTTCTTCTTACTGCTTGGTTTTTAACAAGCTTTTCCTAGCTCTATTTTCTTTTTACTGTTTATTAGCTACATGAGCTTTTTTTTTCTTACCATACGCTGCTTTGTTTTCTTTTTACCGTTTATTTGCTAAAGGCTTTGTTTTCTTCTTACTATAGGTTGCTCTGTTTGGATAAGTGAATTGACAATCCTCTCAATCTTAGCCCGCACACTCTTATGGTAGCCAGTAGTCACATGAGTTTCCAATAGTTAGAAAATAGCAAATGAGGACAAGGATTAATTACCAAAGGTTGCCTATCCACATAATTTTGAAAGAAGTAGCTGGATTTTCAAATTCATGAACTCCATGGGTATTTCAACCATGTAATGCACAATAGAATCTATTCATTGATGCTTAATTTGTCATATAATCTCTTTTGATGGATGAAAGGAAGAGGAGTGCACAAATAGATAAAATGTCTATTTTAGTACCTACTTTTAAAATTTATTTGCTACAGGCTCTATTTTATTCCTTCCATAGGTTACTCTGTTTTTTGTAGGCTCCTTCAAGTTCTATTTTTTTTCTTACTATCTATTTGCTATAGGCTTTGTTTTCTTCTTAGCATAGGTTGCTTTATTGTCTAGAGGCTCTTACTAGCATTGTTTTCTTCTTCTTGTCTATTTGTTAAAAACTCTATTTTCTTCTTATCATCTATTTGCTAGAGGCTTTATTTTCTTCTTACTGTAGGCTACTCTGTTTGGAGAAGTGGATTGACAATCCTCCCAATCTTAGGCCATACACTCTAATGGTAGCCAGCAGCCACATGAGTTTTTAATAGTTGGAAAGCAATAAATGAGGACGATGATTAATTATTAAAGGTTGCCAATGCACATAATTTTGAAAGAAGTGGCTTGATTTTCACATACGTAAATTCCATGGGTATTTCAACCATGTAATGCAAAATAGAATTTATTTCTCGAAACTTAATTTGTCATATAATCCTTTTTGATAGATGGAAGGAAGAGGAGTGCACAAATAGATAAAATGTCTATTTTAGTACCTACTCTTAAAATCTATTTGCTCCAAACTTCTGTATGCTGCTCTCTTTTCTACAAGCTCCTCCAAGTTCTATTTTCTTCTTACCATCTATTTGCTACATGCTCTATTTTCTTCCTACTCTGTTTTCTATAGGCTCCTATAGGTTATGTTTCTTCCTACCATTTATTTGCTACATACTTTATTTTCTTCTTACAGTTTATTTGCGAAAGGATTCATTTTCTTCTTACCTTCTATTTGCTACAGAATCTATTTTCTTCCTACCATAGGCTGCTCTATTTGGACAAGTGGATTGATAGTCCTCCCAATCTTAGGCCATACACACTGATGGTAGCCAACTGTCACATAAGTTTTGAATAGTTGGAATGCAACAAATAAGGACGACAATTAATTACCAAAGGTTATTTATGCATATAATTTTGAAAGAAGTAGCTTGATTTTCAAATTTGTAAAATCCACGGGTATTTCACCCATGTAATACACAACAAAATCTATTCATTGAAGCTTAATTTACCTTATAATCTTTTTTGATGGATGAAAGGAAGAGGAGTGCGAGAACAAATGAAATGTCTATTTTAGTACCTACTCCTAAAATCTATTTGCTATAGTACCTATTCCTAAAATCTATTTGCTATATGCTTTATTTTCTTCTTTCCATAAGCTGCTCTATTTTCTACAAGCTCCTCTAAGTTATGTTTTCTTCTTACCATCTATTTGTTATAGGCTCTAATTTCTTGTTTCCATAGGCTGCTCTATTTTTTATAGGCTCTTACAAGCTCTGTTTTCTTTTTGTCGTCTATTTGCTAAAGGCTATATTTTCTTCTTACCATTTATTTGCTAAAGGCTCTATTTTCTTCTAACAGTAGGCTACTATGTTTGGACAAGTGGATTAACAAACCTCTTAATCTTAGGCCATACACTCTGATGGTAGCCAACAATCACATGAGTTTCCAATTGTTGGAAAGCAACAAATGAGGACAAGGATTAATTACCAAAGGTTACTTGTGCACATAATTTTGAAAGAATTAGCTTGATTTCACATATGTAAACTCCATGAGGATTTCAACCATGTAATGCAAAACTAAATCTATTCTTTGAAACTTAATTTGCCGTATAATATTTTTTGAAGGATGAAAGGAAGAGGAGTGCACGAACAGATAAAATGTCTATTTTAGTACCTACTCCTAAAATCTATTTGCTAGTGGTTTTGTTTTCTTCTTACCATAGGCTCTTACAGGCTCTCTTTTTTTCTTACCGTCTATTTGCTAGAGGCACTATTTCTACTTACTGTCTATTTGCTAGAGGCTCTATTTTCTTCTTACCTTAGGCTGCTTTGTTTGGCCAAGTAGATTGACAATCCTCCCAATCTTAGGCCATACACTTTGTTTTCAAATTCATAAACTCCACGGGTATTTCAACCATGTAATACAAAACAAAATCTATTCATTGAAATTTAATTTGTCATATAATCTTTTTTTATCGATGAAAAGAAGAAGAGTGCACTAACAGATAAAATCTTTCTGTTAGTACCTGTTCTTAAAATATATTTACTACAGGTTCTATTTTGTTGTTATCGTCTATTTGCTACAGACTCTATTTCTTCTTCCATTAGGCTGCTATATTTTCTACAGGCTCTTCCAAGTTCTGTTTCTTCTTACCATCTATTTGCTATAGGCTTTGTTTTCTTCCTACCTTAGGCTACTCTATTTTTTACAGGCTCCTATAGGCGTTGTTTTCTTCTTACCATCTATTTGCTATAGGCTGTGTTTCTTTCTTACCACAGGCTGCTCTATTTTCTATAGTCTCCTACAGACTTTGTTTTTTTCTTACTAGAGGCTACTCTATTTGAACAAGTGCATTGATAATCCTCACTATCTTAGCTCATACACTTTAATGGTAGCCAGCAATCATATAGGAATCCAATAGTTGGAATGCAACAAATGAGGACAAGCATTAATTACCAAAGGTTGCTTGTGCACATAATTTTGAAAGAAGTAGCTTGATTTTCAAATTTGTAAACTCCACAGGTATTTCACCCATGTAATGCAAAACATAATTTATTCATTGGAACTTAATTTGCTGTATAATCTTTTTTTATGGATGAAAGGAAGAGGAGTGCACGAAGAGATAAAATGTCTATTTTAGTACCTACTCCTAAAATCTATTTGCTATATGATTTATTTTCTTCTTATCATTTATTTTCTACAGGCTCTTTCAGGTTCTATTTTCTTCTTATCATTTATTTGCTACAGGCTTTGTTTTCTTCCTACCTTAAGTTGCTCTATTTTCTACAGGCTCTTATAGGTTCTATTATCTTCTTACCGTTTATGTGCTACAGGCTCTGTTTTCATCTTACCATAGGTTGTTATGTTTTTTACAAGCTCTGTTTTCTTCTTACTATAGGCTGCTATGTTTTCTAGAAGCTTTGTTTTCTTCTTACCATAGACTATTATGTTTTCTACAAGCTCTATTTTCTTCTTACCATAGGCTGTTCTATTTTTTACAGGCTCTATTTTCTTATTACCATCTATTTTCTAGAGGCTCTGTTTTCTTCTTATTGTCTATTTGCTAAAGGCTCTGTTTTCTTCTTACCATTTATTTGTTAGAGGCTCTGTTTTCTTCTTTCCATAGGTTACTCTACTTTCTATAGGTTCCTCTAGGTTTAGTTTTCTTCCTACTTTAGCCTACTCTATTTTTTACAGGCTCCTACATGCTATGTTTTTTTCTCACTATCTATTTGGTACAAACTCTTACAGGCTCTGTTTTCTTCTCACTATCTATTTGGTGCAGGCTCCTATAACCTCTATTTTCTTCTCATCATCTATTTGGTATAGGCTTTATTTTCTTCTTACCATAGGCTACTCTATTTTTTATAGGCCCCTATAGGCTTTGTTTTTTTCTTATCGTCTATTTGTTAGAGGTTTTATTTTCTTCTTACTGTCTATTTGCTAAAAGCTATGTTTTCTTCTTACCATCTATTTGCTAGTAGTTATGTTTTCTTCTTACCATAAGCTGCTTTGTTTAGATAAATAGATTGACAATCCTCCCAATCTTAGCCCATACACTTTGATGGTAACAAGCAGTTATATAAGTTTCCAACAGCTAGAAAGCAATAAATGAGGACGAGAATTAATTACCAAAGGTTGTCTATACACATAATTTTGAAAGAAGTATCTTGATTTTCAAATTTATAAATTCCACATGTATTTCAACCATATAATGCAAAACAGAATCTATTCATTAAAGGTTAATTTGCCATATAATTTTTTTTATGGATGAAAGGAAGATGAGTGCACGAACAGATAAAATGTCTATTTTAGTACCTACTCCTAAAATCTATTTGCTATATGCTTTTTTTTCTTCTTACTATCTATTTGATACAAACTTTGTTTTCTTCTTACCATCTATTTGCTGTAGACTCTGTTTTATTGTTATCGGAAAGAAACTTACATCAATTCCTCATGTTTTTGCCTTGTTTGAAATTCCTTTTTACCACTTCCCTACTAAAAGTGAAGGCTAACTCCTTTTGACTTGCCTTCTAAAATCGATGCCTCTGTGTTTTATTTTTCATGTGTTAAATGTAATTTTTCAATTTAATACGTAACTAGTATGCGTGATTCAAATAATTTATAAAGTTCATATATTAGAATTTATGAAGTTAAGAGTTAAAGGAAATTAAAAATTATAAACTTGATAAATTGAGAAATAAAAATATTTCAATTCAACTTTTTTATATAAAATGAAAATTGAGAAAATTGAATAATTATATAATAGTATTTTAAAGATATTACATATTATAAAATATAGTGAAAAGTGAAATTTTAGATCTTATTATTTAAAATTATATATTACAAAGTTCTTAAAAATTTAAAAGTCAAGTAAAAGTCAATTAAAGTTAATGGAAAAAATTGTCAAAAAAACTCTTAATAATTTTATTAATACTATTAATAATTACTTAAAAATAATTTATTAAAATTTGAAGATTATATCAAATTAAAATATATACTATAAATACTTGTGAGATTAAATTAAAATTAAAAGAAAATATTAAAATCAATTCAAATTCATCATAAATTAGAAATAAGAATTTGAATAAAAATTTGACTAATTGAATTTAATTTAATATAATTTAAATATTTATGTAGAATTAAATACTTTTTTATTATATTAGAATTTGAATTTTTCAATTTAATACGTAATTAGTATATGTGAGTTACGAGTATAACCTTATATTGATATTATTTGTATATGTTAATATGTGACATTTTATTAAATTAATAAAATTATAAAGTATTCATATACTTATTTAATAATAACATCAAAATTATTAATAACCAAACCTTGCAAAAACTTTACAAAATACAATTTTGGGACACCTACACCTTAAGTTTGCGTAATCAGTTTGGAACTTTTGTCCTAACAAAATGTGTAGGATGTTAGGTGGAGAAAGGATTTACAGAGAAAATGGAATTTGCAATATGTCTATTGGTCTAGTTATTGAAAGCTTTCTTTTCATCTTATAATGGGCAATTTTGTACTTCCAAGTTCTTTGCAAGTTTAGGCTCATTATTCAACCATTACTTTGTTGATTCTCTCTCTCTCTCTCTCTCTCTCTCTCTCTTCCTCTCTTTTTCCCCCCCTTTTTCAATTCACTTAGAAAAAGGAGATTTTTATGGTGTAAATGCAAACATCATAGGTTAGGCACTTATTATTGTTCGTTCTAATGATTGTGATTCGGCAAAGAATTGAAAGCTTAAAACTGTTGATGGTTGATGGAGTAAATGTCATTGCTCACACTTGCTTTAATTTGTCGAACAATTCAGAGCAAAAGTTTCAAGCTTCTTGTTATAAACATTGTATTTAACAGATGAGCCCACCAAAACAATCACTAAGCTCAATTAGTTAGAAGAGTAACTTATTCTACCAATTTAAGCTCTAAACACAGATTATATATAAACAATAAGGGGGCAAATATTATTGGAGAAAGGAATTTCTTTCATACGAGTGAATTAATAGTATCCCTAATGATACATGATTAATTGTTATCACATATCTTATCGTACATTACAACATAAGATAGGGAGCAACAAGAATCGTCGATAGATTAGTACAAAGTGAGTTGTTTAAGGAATGACATACGCTTAGAGGAAATTAGAAAGAAAAAAGGAAATTTATGAGAACAAAATTCTGAATGGAATTGGCTAGAAATGAAAATGCAGAGAGAAATGTTGATTGTTCAATAATCAGAAGTTTAAGACTTAGAATGGATTGATATAACTTACCAGCCTTAATAACATCATTTTTCTTTTTCACATTTTTTCTGTTCTTTTCTTTTCTTTTTTCAATAAGTCATCAAACATAAATCCTAATTTAATAAATTCATAATTTAAAATATCTGAAATATAAAAAAACTCAATTTGAATTTGATCAGTCCATACAATGTGTTTGTTGTCCCTAATTATAGGATACGACCCACTCGCTGTGTCCAGCGTCGTTTCATCATTCATATATTATAACCCTTGCCAACTAGCCTTTTTTTCACCTGCGTTCATATCATTGGTGAATTTACTTCCCTACGGTCTAGAGTCACTAAGCTCAACATTCACTAGCCAATGAAAACGAAGTAATGTTGGGTTTTTCCATTCTTTTCTTTAGTTATTTATCTCAACCACCATCTCTGAACAGCAGAAATTAGGTTTCTCAAGAATGGGTAGTAACGTTGGATAAGTGGATTGAGAGTCCTCCCAATCTTAGCTCATACACTATGATGGTAACTAACAGTCACGTGAGTTTCTAATAGTTGAAAAGTAATAAATGAGGACAAGGATTAATTATCAAAGGTTGCATGTGCACATAATTTTGAAAGAAGTAGCTTGATTTTCAAATTCCTAAACTCCATGGGTATTTCAACCATGTAATGCAAAACAAAATATTTTCATTGAAGCTTAATTTTTTCATATAATCTTTTATGATGGATGAGAGGAAGAGGAGTGCACGAATAGATAAAATGTCTATTTTAGTACCTACTCCTAAAATCTATTTGCTATAGGCACTATTTTCTTCTTAACGTCTATTTGTTATAGCATTTGTTTTGCTTTGTTTGGACAAGTGGATTGATAATCCTCCCAATCTTAGGTCATAAACTCTGGAGGTAGCCAACAGTCACATGAGTTTCCAACAGTTAGAAAGCAACAATCGAGGATGACGATTAATTACCAAAGGTTGCTTGAACATATAATTTTGAAAGAAGTAACTTGATTTTCAAATTCTTAAACTCCATGGGTATTTCAACCATGTAATGCAAAACAAAATCTATTCATTAAACCTTAATTTGTCGTATAATCTTTTTTGATGGATGAAAGGAAGAGGAGTGTAGAAACAGATAAAATGTCTAGTTTAGAACTTAATCCTAAAATCTATTTGTTACAAGTTTTGTTTTCTTTTTACTGTCTATTTGCTATAAGCTAGCTTTTCTTCCTACTGTAGGTTGCTCTGTTGTCTACAGGCTCCCATAGGCTCTATTTTCTTCTTACCATCTATTTGCTACAAGTTTTATTTTCTTCTTACCATAGGCTGCTCTATTTTCTATAAGACCCTATAGGCTCTATTTCCTTTTTACCATTTATTTGCTAGAAGCTCTATTTTCTTCGTATCATTTATTTGCTAGAGGTTTTTTTTTCTTCTTACTAGAGGCTACTCTATTTGGACAAGTGGATTAATAGTCCTCCCAATCTTAGCCTATACAATTTGATGGTAGCCAGCAGTTAAATGAGTTTCCAATAATTGGAAAGCAACAAATGAAGACAAGGATTAATTACCAAAGATTGCCTATGTGTATAATTTTGAAGTAGCTTGATTATCAAATTCATAGACTCCATAATTATTTCAACCATGTAATGTAAAACATAATCTATTCATTGAAACTTAATTTGTTGTATAATCTTTTTTTTATGGATGAAAGGAAGATGAATGCACAAACGAATAAAATGTCTATTTTTGTACCTACTTTTAAAATCTATTTGCTATAGGCTTTGTTTTCTTTTTACCATCTATGTGCTACAGGCTCTTTTTTCTTCTATCTGTAGGCTGCTTTATTTTCTGCAGGCTTCATTAAGTTCTTTTTTCTTCTTACCATTAATTTGCTACAGGCTATGTTTTTTCCCTACCTTAGGCTGCTTTGCCTTTTACAGGCTCTATTTTCTTCTTACTGTTTATTTGCTACAGATTCTATTTTCCCCTTACCATAAGCTGCTCTATTTTTTACAAGCTCTGTTTTTCTTCTCACCATTTATTTGCTAAAAGCTCTATTTTCTTCATATTAGAGGCTGCTCTGTTTGGACAAATGGATTGATAGTCCTCTGAATCTTAACCTATACACTATGATGGTAGCCAGCAGTCATATGAGTTTCCAATAGTTGGAATGCAACAAATAAGGATGAGGTTTAATTACCAAAAGTTGCATGGGCACATAATTTTAAAAGAAGTAGCTTAATTTTCAAATTCGTAAACTCCACGACTATTTCAACCATGTAATGCAAAATAGAATCTCTTCATTAAAGCTCATTTTGTCGTATAATCTTTTTTGACAGATGAAAGGAAGAGGTGCACAAACAAATAAAATGTCTATTTTAGTGCCTACTCTTAAAATCTCTTTGCTACAAGCTCTATTTTCTTCTTACCGTTTATTTACTACAGGCTCTATTTTCTTCTTTTTGTAGGTTGCTCTATTTTCTACAAGCTCCTTTATGTTTTATTTTTTTCTTTTCGTCTATTGGCTACAAGTTTTGTTTTCTTCCTACCTTAGTTTGCTTTGTTTTTTGCAAACTCCTATAGGCTCGATTTTCTTCTTACCGTCTATTTGCTACAAGCTCTATTTTGTCCTTACCACAGGCTGCTCAATTTTCTATAGACTTTATTTTCTTCTTACCATTTATTTGCTAGAGGCTTTATTTCCTTCTTAACGTATAATTGCTAAAGGCTCTATTTTGTTCTTACTGGAGGCTACTCTGTTTGGACAAGTGGATTAATAGTCCTCCTAATCTTAGCCCATACATTCTAATGGTAGCCAGCAATGACATGAGTTTCCAACAATTGGAATGCAACAAAGGAGGATGAGGTTTAATTACCAATAGTTGTATGTGCACATAATTTTGAAAGTAGTAGCTTGATTTACAAATTTGTAAACTCCACGAGTATTTCAACCATGTAATGCAAAACATAATCTATCACTGAACTTTAATTTTCTGTATAATCTATTTTGATGGATGAAAGGAAGAGGAGAGTACAAACAGATAAAATGTTTATTTTAGTACCTACTCTTAAAATCTATTTGCTATAGGCTCTGTTTTCTTCTTTTCGTAGGTTGTTCTGTTTTTTACAGGTTCCTACAATCATTGTATTTTTCTTATAATTTATTTTCAAGAGGCTCTATTTTTTTTTTTTACCAGAGGTTGCTTTATTTGGACAAGTAGATTTACAGTCCTCCCATTCTTAGCCCTTACACTCTAATGGTAGCCAGTAAACACATGAGTTTCCAACAGTTGGAAAGCAACATATAAGGATGATGATTAATTAACAAAGGTTGCATGTGCACATAATTTCGACAGCAGTAGCTTATTTTCAAATTCGTAAACTCCATGGGTATGTGTGTCATGTAATGCAAAATAGGATTTATTCATTGATACTTAATTTTTTGTATAATCTTTTCTTATGGATGAAAGGAAGAGGAGTAGTACTACTTCTAAAATCTATTTGCTATAAGCTCTACTTTCTTCCTTTCATAGGCTGCTTTGTTTTCTATAGGCTCTTACAGTCTCTGTATTTTTCTTACTATCTATTTGCTAGAGGCTCTATTTTTTTCTTATTGGATGCTACTCTGTTTGGACAAGTAGATTCACCGTCCTCCCAATTGTAACCCCTACACTATGATGGTAGCTAACAATCACATGAGTTTCCAATAATTGGAAAGCAACAAATGAGGACAAGGATTAATTACCAAAGGTTGCCTGTGCACATAATTTTGAAATAAGTAGCTTGATTTTCAAATTTGTAAACTCTACTGGTATTTCAACCACATAATGCAAACATAATCTATTCATTGAAGCTTAATTTTCCATATAATATTTTTTTATGGATGAAAGGAAGAGGAGTGCACGAACAGATAAAATGTTTATTTTAGTACCTACTCCTAAAATCTATTTACAGCAGACTCTATTTTCTTCTTTCCATAGGCTGCTCTATTTTCTATAGGTTCCACCAAGTTCTATTTTCTCCTTACCATATATTTGCTACAGGCTCTATTTTTTTCTTAGCATTTATTTGCTAAAGGCTCTATTTACTTCAGGCTCTGTTTTCTTCTTACCATAAGTTGCAAAGTTTTCTACAGGATCTATTTTCTTCTTACTATCTATTTGCTTTAGGCTCTATTTTCTTCTTATCATAGGTTGCTTAGTTTTTTACAAGCTTTGTTTTCTTCTCACTATCTATTTGCTTCAGGCTCTGTTTTCTTCTTACCATAGGCTGCTCAGTTTTCTATAAGCTTTGTTTTCTTCTTACTATCTAATTGCGAGAGACTCTGTTTTCTTCTTACCAGAGGCTGCTTTGTTTGAACAAGTAGATTGATAGTTCTCCCAATCTTAGCCCATACACTCTGATGGTAACCAGCAGTCACATAAGTTTCCAATAGTTGGAATGCAATAGAAGAAGACAAGGTTTAATTACCAAAGGTTGTTTCTGCATATAATTTTAAAAGATATAACTTGATTTTAAAATTTGTAAACTCCATGAGTATTTCAAACATGTAATGCAAAACAAAATCTATTCATTGAAACTTAATTTGTCATATAATTTTTTTTGATGGATGAAATGAAGGGGTGTGCATAAACAGATAAAATCACTATTTTAGTACCTACTCTTAAAATCCATTTGCTACAGGCTCTGTTTTCTTCCTTTCGTAAGCTGCTATGTTTTCTATAGGTACCTATAATCTCTGTATTCGTCTTACCATTTATTTGCTAGAGGCTCTGTTTTCTTCTTACTGGAGGCTACTATGTTTGGACAAGTGGATCCACAGTCCTCCCAATCTTAGCCCCTACACTTTGATGGTTGCCAACAGTCATATGGGTTTTCAATAGTTGGATAGCAACAAATGAGAACAGGGATTAATCACCAAAGGTTGCCTGTGCACATAATTTTGAAAGAAGTAGTCTGATTTTCAAATTTGTAAACTCTACGGGTATTTCAACCATGTAATGCAAAACAAAATCAATTCATTAAAGCTTAATTTACTGTACAATTTTTTTTATAGATGAAAGGGAGAGGAGTGCACAAAAGATAAAATATCTATTCTAGCACCTACTCCTAAAATCTATTTGCTATAGGCTCTATTTTCTTCTTACCGTTTATTTGCTACAGCCTCTATTTTTTTCTTTCCATATACTACTCTATTTTCTACATGCTCCACTAGGTTTTGTTTTCTTCTTACCATCAATTTGCTACATGCTTTGTTTTTTCCCTACCTTAGCCTACTCTGTTTTCTATTGGTTCCTACATGCTCTGTTTTCTTCTTAGTAGTTATTTCCTACAGGCTCTTTTTTCTTCATACCATAGGCTATTCTATTTTTTATAGGCTCTATTTTCTCCTTACTGTTTATTTACTAGAGGCTCTATTTTCTCTTTACCATCTATTTGCTAGAGGCTCTGTTTTCTTCTTACCAGATGCTGCTCTGTTTTCTTCTTACCAGATGCTGCTCTGTTTTCTTCTTACCAGATGCTGCTCTGTTTAGACAAGTGGATTGATAGTCCTCCCAATCTTAACCTATACACTCTAATGGTAGCCAACAGTCATATAAGAATCCAACAATTGGAAAGTAACAAATGAGGACGAGGAATAATTACCAAAGTTTACCTATGAACATAATTTTGAAAGAAGTAGCTTGATTTTCAAATTCGTAAACTCCATGGGTATTTCAACCATCTAATGCAAAATAGAATTTATTCACTAAAACTTAATTTGTCGTGTAATTTTTTTTTATGGATGAAAGGAAGAGGAGTGCATGAACAGATAAAATGTCTATTCTAGTATCTACTCCTAAAATCTATTTACTACAAGCTCTATTTCCTTCTTACCATCTATTTGCTACAACCTGAGTTTTCTTCTTTTTGTAGGTTGTTCTATTTTCTACATACTCTTTTAGGTTCTGTTTTCTTCTTACTATTTACTCGCAACAGGCTCTATTTTTTTCTTACCCTAGGCTACTTTATTTTCTATAGGTTCCTACATGCTTTGTTTTCTTCTTAGCAGCTATTTGCTACAGGCTTTGTTTTCTTCTTACCATAGGTTACTCTATTTTCTACAAGCTCTACTTTCTTCTTACCGAAGGCTACTTTGGTTAGACAAGTGGATTGGCAGTCCTCCAAATCTTAGCCCATACATTCTGATAGTAGCCAACAGTCACATGAGTTTCCATTAGGTTGAAAGCAAAAAATGAGGATGAGGATTAATTACCAAAGGTTGCATATGCACATAATTTTGAAAGAAGTAGCTTGATTTTCAAATTCGTAAACTCCATAGGTATTTCAACCATGTAATGCAAAATAGAATCTATTCACTGAAACTTAATTTGTTGTATAATTTTTTTTATGGATAAAGGGAAAAGGAGTGCATGAACAGATAAAATGTCTATTCTAATACCTACTCCTAAAATCTAATTGCTATAGGTTTTGTTTTCTTCTTACCATAAATTTGCTATTGGCTTTATTTTCCTCTTTCCATAGGCTGCTCTACTTTCTACATGTTTCTCTAGGTTCTATTTTTTTCTTACCATTTATTTATTGCAGGCCTTGTTTTTTCCTACTCTAGGCTGCTATATTCTCTACAGGTTCCTGCATGCTTTATTTTTTTCTTAGCAGCTATTTGTTACAACTTTGTTTTCTTCTTATCATAGGCTTCTCTATTTCTTCTTTCCGTAGGCTGCTATGTTTTCTATAGGCTCCTCCAAGTTATATTTTCTTCTTTCTATTTATTTGCTACAAGCTCTATTTTTTTTTCTACCTTAGGCAACTTTATTTTCTACCTTAGCCCATACACTCTGATTGTAGCTAATAGTCACATGAGTTTCCAACAATTGGAAAGCAATAAATAAGGATGAGGATTAATTACCAAAGGCTACCCATATAATTTTGAAGGAAGTAGCTTGATTTTCAAATTCGTAAACTCCATAGGTATTTCAACCATGTAAAGGAAAACATAATCTATTCGCTTATGCTTAATCTACCGTATAATTTTTTTAATGGATGAAAGGAAAAGGAGTGCACGAATAGGTAAAATGTCTATTTTAATACCTATTCTTAAAATCTATTTGCTATAAGCTCTATTTTCTTCTTATCGTCTATTTGCTACAATCTTTGTTTTCTTCTTACTATCTATTTACTTCAGGCTTTGTTTTCTTTTTCCCATAAGCTGCTTTTTTCTCTACATGCTCCTTTAGGTTCTTTTTTCATCTTTATCGTTTATTTGTTACAAGCTCTGTTTTTTTTCTACCCTAAGTTGCTCTGTTTTCTATAGGTTCATACATGCTCTGTTTTCTTCTTAGTGGCTATTGGCTATAGGCTCTATTTTCATCTTACCATAAACTTCTCTATTTTCTATAGGCTCCAACAAGCTCTATTTTCTTTTTACTATTTATTTGATAGAGGCTTTGTCTTCTTCTTACCGTTTATTTGCTAGAGGTTTCGATTTCTTTTTATCGTCTATATGCTAAAGGCTTTGTTTTTTTTTCTTACCATAGGTTGCTTTATTTGGACAAATGGATTGACAATCCTCCCAATCTTAGGGCATACACTCTGATGGTATTTAGCAATCACATGAGTTTCCAATAGGTGGAAAATAATAAATGAAGATGAGGTTTAATTACCAAAGGTTGCCTATGCATATAATTTTGAAGCAAATAACTTGATTTTCAAATTCGTAAACTCCACAGGTATTTCAACCATGTAATGCAAAACCGAATCTATTCATTAAAGCTTAATTTGTTATATAATCATTTTTTATGGATGAAAGGAAGATGAGTGAACAAACAGATAAAATGTTTATTTTAGAACCTACTATTAAAATCTATTTGCTACAAACTTTATTTTCTTGTTACCATCTATTTGCTACAGGCTTTGTTTTCTTCTTTTTGTAGGTTGCCCTGTTTTTTATAGGATCCTTCAGGTTCTGTTTTCTTTTTACCCTTTATTAGCTAGAGGCTCTAGTTTCTTCTTACCATCTATTTGCTAGAGGTTTTATTTTCTTCTTACTATAGGCTATTCTATTTGGACAAGTGGATTGATAGTCCTTCCAATCTTAGCCCATACACTTTGATGGTAGCCAATAATCACAATAGAATCCAACAGTTAGAAAGCAACAAATGAGGATGAGGATTAATTAGCAAAGGTTGTTTGTGCACATAATTTTGATAGAAGTAGCTTGATTTTCAAATTCGTAAACTCCACAGGTATTTCAACGATGCAATGTAAAACATAGTCTATTCATTAAACTTAATTTGTCATATAATCTTTTTTTATGGATGAAAGGAAGGGAGTGCACGAACAGATAAAATGTCTATTTTGGTACCTACTCCTAAAATCTAAATGTATTTGCTACAGGCTCTATTTTACTTCTTCCATAAGCTGCTCTGGTTTGTACAGGCTCATCTAGGTTTTGTTTTTTTTTCTTATCATCTATTTGCTATAGGCTTTCTTTTCTTCTTAGCATAGGTTGCACTATTTTCTAGAGGCTTCTACAGGCTCTATTTTCTTCTTGTTGTCTATTTGCTAGAGGCTTTGTTTTCTTCTTACCGTCTATTTGCTAGAGGCTCTACTTTCTTCCTATTGTAGGCTGCTCTATTTGGACAAATGGATTGAGAGGTCTCCTAATCTTAGGCCATACACTCTGATGGCAGCTAACAATCATATGAGTTTTCAACAGTTGGAAAGGAAGAAAATGAGGACGAGGATTAATTACCCAAGGTTGCCTATGCACATAATTTTGAAAGAAGTAGCTTGATTTTCACATACGTAAAGTCCATGGGTATTTCAACCATGTAATTCAAAACAGAATCTATTTCTTGAAACATAATTTGCCATATAATCTTTTTTTATGGATGAAAGGAACATGAGTGCACAAAGTGATAAAATGTCTATTTTAGTACTTACTCCTAAAATCTATTTGCTCTAGACTTTATTCTCTTCTTATTGTCTATTTCCTACAGGCTCTATTTTACTTCTTCCATAAGCTGCTCTGGTTTGTATAGGCTCCTCTAGGTTTTGTTTTTTTTCTTATCATCTATTTGCTATGGGCTCTCTTTTCTTCTTAGTATAGGTTGCACTATTTTCTAGAGGCTTCTACAAGCTCTGTTTTCTTCTTGTTGTCTATTTGCTAGAGGCTTTGTTTTCTTTTTACCGTTTATTTGCTAGAGGCTTTACTTTCTTCCTACTGTAGGCTGCTTTGTTTGGACAAGTGGATTGAGAGGTCTCCTAATCTTAGGCCATACACTTTGATGGCAGCTAACAATCATATGAGTTTTCAATAGTTTGAAAGCAACAAAATAAGGACGAGGATTAATTACCAAAAGTTGCCTATGCACATAATTTTGAAAGAAGTAGCTTGATTTTCACATACGTAAAGTCCATGGGTATTTCAACCATGTAATGCAAAACAGAATCTATTCCTTGAAACATAATTTTCCATATAATCTTTCTTGATGGATGAAAGGAATAGGAGTGCATGAAGTGATAAAATATCTATTTTAGTACCTACTCCTAAAATCTATTTGCTCTAGACTCTGTTCTCTTCTTATTGTCTATTTCCTACAGGCTCTGCTTTCTTCTTTCTGTATATGGCTTTATTTTCTACAAGCTCTTCTAGGTTCTATTTTCTTCTTATTGTTTAATTGCTAGACTCTTGTTAGGAAGAAATCAAGAGATGGTCATGTCAGTCAAAAATTAAGTACAAAATACTTATAAGAAATGCTAGTCATCATCAAAGACTCATTGTTTAATGAAATTCAATGGATTCCTAGATCCAAGGGAGTATAAATGTGGTTGTTGCCATGAATATAGTTCTTGTTGTCAGTACACAAGCTATTTTCAACATCATTAAGTGTCAATGAGTAATTACAACAAAATTTGGAGCCTTGTTAGGAAGAAATAAAGAGAAGGTCTCATTAGTCAGTAATTAAGCTGAAAATAATTGTAACAAATGCCAGTCATCATCAAAGACTCCTTGTTTAACGAAATTCAATGGATTCTGGGATCCAAGGGAGTATAGATGAGCTTGTTGCCATGAATATAGGTCTAGTTGTTTATACATAAGCTATTTTCAAGATCATTTAGTGGGAATGAGTAATTAGAATAGAAATTGGAGCCTTCTGAGGAGGAAATCAAGAGAAGGTATCATTATTCAGTAATTAAGCAGAAAATACTTCTGGAAAAGCTAGTCATTATCAAAGACTCCTTGTTTAATGAAATTCAATGGATTTCAAATTCCAAGGGGGTATAGATGTGCTTATTGCTATGAATATAGTTCCAATTGTTAGTACACAAGCTATTTTCAACATCATTAAGTGTGAATGAGTAATTGCAATAAAAATTGGAGCCTTGGTAGGAAGAAATAGAGAGAAGGTCTCTTTATTTAGTAATTCAGTTGAAAATACTTGTAAGAAATGCTAGTCATCATCAAAGACTCCTTGTTTAACGAAATTCAATGGATTCCAAGATCCAAGGGAGTATAGATGTCCTTGTTGTCATGGATCTAGTTCCTGTTCTTTGTACACAAGCAACTTTCAACATCATTCAGTATAAAGGAGTAATTAGAATAGAAATTGGAGTTACGTTAGGAGGAAATCAAGAGAAGGTCTAATTAGTCAGTAATTAGGCTGAAAATACTTGTAAGAAATGCTAGTCATCATCAAAGACTCCTTGTTGAATGAAATTCAATGGATTCCATGTTCCAGGGGAGTATAGATGTGGTTGTTGCCATGAATATTGTTCCAGTTGTTTGTAAGCTATTTTCAACATCATTAAGTGTGAATGAGTAATTACAACAAAAATTGGAGCTTTGGTAGGAAGAAATGGAGATAAGGTCTCTTTATTCAGCAATTTAGCTGAAAATAGTTGTAAGAAATGATAGTTATCATCAAAGACTCCATGTTTAATGAAATTCAATGGATTACATGTTCCAAGGGAGTATAGATGTGGTTGTTGCCATGAATATAGTTCTAGTTGTTTGTGCACAAGCTATTTTCAACATCATTAACTGTGAATGAGTAAATACAACAAAAATTAGAGCCTTGTTTGGAAGAAATGAAGAGAAGGTCTCTTTATTCAGTAATTTTACAGAAAATACTTGTAAGAAATGCAAGTCATCATCAAAAACTCCTTATTTAATGAAATTCAATGGATTCCGAGATCCAAGGGAGTATAGAGGTCGTTGTTGTCATGAATGTAGTTCCCGTTCCTTGTACACAAGCAACTTTCAACATCGTTTAGTATGAATGAATAATTAGAACAGAAATTGGAGCCCCACTAGGAGGAAATCAAGAGAAAGTCTAATTAGTTAGTAATTAGGCTGAAAATAGTTGTAAGAAATGCTAGTCATCATCAAAGACCAATGGATTCCACATTCCAAGGGAGTACAAATGTGGTTGTTGCCATAAATATAGTTCCAGTTGGTTCTACATAAGCTATTTTCAACATCATTATGTGTGAATGAGTAATTACAACAAAAATTGGAGCCTTGTTAAGAGGAAATGAAACGGAGGTCTCATTAGTCAGTAAGTCAGCTGAAAATACTTGTAAGAAATGCTAGTCATCATCAAAGACTCCTTGTTTAATGAAATTCAATGGATTCCATGTTCCAAGAGAGTATAAATGTGGTTGTTGCCATGAATATAGTTCTAGTTGTTTGTACACAAGCTACTTTCAATATCATTAAGTGTGAATGAGTAATTACAACAAAAATTGGAGCGTTGTTAGGAGGAAATAAAGAGAAGGTCTCTTTATTCAATAATTTAGCTGAAAATACTTGTAAGAAATGCTAGTCATCATCCAAGACTTCTTGTTTAGGGAAATTCAATGGATTCCATGATCCAAGGGAGTATAGATGTGCTTGTTGCCATGAATATGGTTCTAGTTGGTTGTACACGAGCTATTTTCAACATCATC
Source organism: Bruguiera gymnorhiza (assembly GCA_020883675.1). Taxonomy (NCBI): domain Eukaryota; kingdom Viridiplantae; phylum Streptophyta; class Magnoliopsida; order Malpighiales; family Rhizophoraceae; genus Bruguiera; species Bruguiera gymnorhiza. Next base: position 144,810 of record JAIRCJ010000166.1, read on the forward strand.
AAGTGTAAATGAGTAATTACAACAAAAATTGGAGCCTTGTTAAGAGGAAATGAAACGGAGGTCTCATTAGTCAGTAAGTCAGCTGAAAATACTTGTAAGAAATGCTAGTCATTATCAAAGACTTCTTGTTTAGTGAAATTCAATGGATTCCATTTTCCGATGGAGTATATATGTGCTTGTTGCCAAGACTATAGTTCTAGTTGTTTGTACATAAGCTATTTTCAATAACATTAAGTGTAAATGAGTAATTACAACATAAATTGGAGCCTTGTTAGGAGGAAATGAAATGGAGGTCTCATTGGTCAGTAAGTCAGCTGAAAATACTTGTAAGAAATGCTAGTCATCATCAGAAACTTCTTGTTTAGTGAAATTCAATGGATTCCATTTTCCAATGGAGTATATATGTGCTTGTTGCCATGACTATAGTTCTAGTTGTTTGTACACAAGCTATTTTCAATAGCATTAAGTGTAAATGAGTAATTACAGCAGAAATTAGAGCCTTGTTAGGAAGAAATGAAGAGAAGGTCTCATTAGTTGGTAAGTCAGCTGAAAATACTTGTAAGAAATGCTAGTCATCATCAAAGACTCCTTGTTTAAGGAAATTTAATGGATTCCATGTTCCAAAGGAGTATAGATGTGCTTGTTGCCATGAATATAGTTCCTATTGTTTGTATGCAAGCTATTTTCAACATAATTAAGTGTAAAGGAGTAATTTCAACAAAAATTGGAGCCTTGTTGCGTAGAAATGCAGAGAGTGTCTCATTAGTTAGTAATTCATCCGAAAATACTAGTAAGAAATGCTAGTCAACATCAAAGACTCATTTTTTAATGAAATTGAAAGGATTCTATGTTCTAAGGGAGTAAAAATGCACTTGTTGCCATGATTATAGTTCCAGTTGTCTGCACATAAGCTATTTTGAATATCATTGAGTGTGAATGAGTAATTAAAATTGGAGCTTGGGTAGGAAGAAATGGAGAGAAGGTCTCTTTATTCAGTAGTTCAGCAGAAAACACTTGTAATAAATGATAGTGATCATCGAAGCCTCCTTGTTTAATGAAATTCAGTGGATTCCATGTTCCAAGGAGTATAAATGTGGTTATTGCCATGAATATAGTTCCAATTCTTTGTGCACAAGCTATTTTCAACATCATTAAGTGTAAATGAGTAATTACAACAAAAATTGGAGCCTTGTTAGGAAGAAATGAAGAGAAGGTCTCTTTATTCAGTGATTCTGTGGAAAATACTTGTAAAAAATGCTAGTCATCATCAAAGGCTCCTTGTTTAATGAAATTCAATGGATTCTGAGATCCAAGGGAGTATAGATGTGCTTGTTGTCATGAATATAGTTACTGTTCTTTGTACACACGCAACTTTCACCATCATTGAGCATGAACGAGTAATTTGAATAGAAATTGGAGCCTCATAGGGAGGAAATCAAGAGAAGGTCGAATTAATCAGTAATTAGGCTGAAAATACTTGTATGAAATGCTAGTTGTCATCAAAGACTCCTTGTTTAATGAAATTCAATGGATTCCATGGTCCAAGGGAGTATAGATATGATTGTTGCTGTGAATATAGTTCCTGTTGTTTATACACAAGCTATTTTCAACATCATTAAGCATAAAGGAGTAATTACAACAAAAATTGGATCCTTGCTAGGATGAAATGCAGAGAATGCTTCATTAATCAGTAATTCAGCCAAAAATACATGTAAGAAATGTTAGTCATCATTAAAGACTCCTCGTTTAAAGAAATTCAATGGATTCCATGTTCTAAGGGAGCTAGTTTCAACATCATTAAGTGTGAATGAGTAATTACAATAAAAATTGGAGCCTTGGCAGGAAGAAATGGAGAGAAGGTCTCTTCATTCAGTAATTCAGCTGAAAATACTTGTAAGAAATGCTAGTCATCATCAAAGACTCCTCATATAACGAAATTCAATGGATTCCGAGATCCAAGGGAGTATATATGTGGTTGTTGTCATGAATATAGTTCCTGTTCTTTGTACACAAGCAACATTCAACATCATTCAGCATAAAGGAGTAATCAGAATAGAAATTGGAGCTGCGTTAGGAGGAAATCAAGAGGAGGTCCAATTAGTCAGTAATTAGGGTGAAAATACTTGTAAGAAATGCTAGTCATCATTAAAGACTCCTTTGTTTAATGAAATTCAATGAATTCCATGTTCCAAGGGAGTATAGACGTGGTTGTTGCCATGAATATTGTTCTAGTTGTTTGTACATAAGCTATTTTCAACATCATTGAGTGTGAATGAGTAATTACAACAAAAATTGGAGCTTTGGTAGGAAGAAATGGAGAGAAGGTCTCTTTATTCAGCAATTCAGCTGAAAATACTTGTAAGAAATGATACACATCATCAAAGACTCCTTGTTTAATGAAATTAAATGGATTCCATGTTCCAAGGGAGTATAAATGTGGTTGTTGCCATGAATATAGTTCTAGTTGTTTGTACACAAGCTATTTTCAACATCATTAAGTGTAAATGAGTAATTACAACAAAAATTGGAGCCTTGTTAGGAGGAAAAGAAGAGAAGGTCTCTTTATTCAATAATTCAGCTGAAAATACTCGTAAGAAATACTCGTCATCATCCAAGACTTCTTGTTTAGGGAAATTCAATGGATTCCATGTTTCAAGGGAGTATAGATGTGCTTGTTGCCATGAATATGGTTCTAGTTGGTTGTACACAAGCTATTTTCAACATCATTAAGTGTAAATGAGTAATTACAACAAAAATTGGAGCCTTGTTAAGAGGAAATGAAATGGAGGTCTCATTAGTCAGTAAGTCAGCTGAAAATACTTGTAAGAAATGCTAGTCATCATCAAAGACTTCTTCTTTAGTGAAATTCAATGGATTCCATTTTCCATTGGAGTATAGATGTGCTTGTTGCCAAAACTATAGTTCTAGTTGTTTGTACACAAGCTATTTTCAACAGCATTAAGTGTAAATGAGTAATTACAACATAAATTCGAGCCTTGTTAGGAAGGAATGAAGGCAAGGTCTCATTAGTCAGTGAGTCAGCTGAAAATACTAGTAAAAAATGCTAGTCATCATCAAAGACTTCTTGTTTAGTGAAATTCAATGGATTCCATTTTGCTATGGAGTATAGATGTGCTTATTGCCATAACTATAGTTCTAGTTGTTTGTACACAAACTATTTTCAGTAGCATTAAGTGTAAATGAGTAATTACAACATAAATTGGAGCCTTGTTAGGAAGAAATGAAGGGAAGGTCTCATTAGTCAGTAACTCAGCTGAAAATACTAGTAAGAAATGCTAGTCATCATCAAAAACCCCTTGTTAAAAGAATTTCAATGGATTCCGAGATCGAAGAGAGTATAAATGTAGTTGTTGTCATGAATATAGTTCCTATTCTTTGTACACAAGCACCTTTCAACATCATTTAGTATGAACGAGTAATTAGAACAAAAGTTGGAGCCTCGTTAGGTGGAAATCAAGAGAAGGTCTAATTAGTTTGTAATTGGGCTGAAAATAGATGTAAGAAATGCTAGTCATCATCAAAGACTCATTGTTTAATGAAATTCATTGGATTCCATGTTCCAAGGAAGTATAGATGTGGTTGTTGCCATGAATATAGTTCCAGTTGATTGTACACAAGCTATTTTCAACATCATTAAGTGTAAATGAGTAATTACAACAAAAATTGGAGCCTTGTTAGGAGGAAATGAAGAGAAGGTCTCTTTATTCAATAATTCAGCTAAAAATACTCATAAGAAATGCTAGTCATCATCCAAGACTTCTTGTTTAGGGAAATTCAATGGATTCCGTGTTTCAAGGGCGTATAGATGTGCTTGTTGCCATGAATATGGTTCTAGTTGGTTGTACACAAGCTATTTTCAATATCATTAAGTTTAAATGAGTTATTACAACAAAAATTGGAGTCTTGTTAGGATGAAATGAAACGGAGGTCTCATTAGTCAGTAAGTCAGCTGAAAATACTTGTAAGAAATGCTAGTCATCATCAAAGACTTCTTGTTTAGTGAAATTCAATGGATTCCATTTTGCAATGGAGTATAGATGTGCTTGTTGCCATGACTATAGTTCTAGTTGTTTGTATACAAGCTATTTTCAACAACATTAGGTGTAAATGAGTAATTATAACTTAAATTGGAGCCTTGTTAGGAAGAAATGAAGAGAATGTCTCATTAGTTAGTAACTCAGCTGAAAATACTAGTAAGAAATGCTAGTCATCATCAAAAACCTCTTGTTAAAAGAATTTCAATGGATTCCAAGATCTAAGGGAGTATAGATGTACTTGTTGTCATGAATATAGTTCCTATTCTTTGTACACAAGCACCTTTCAACACCATTCAGTATGAACGAGTAATTAGAACAAAAGTTGGAGCCTCGTTAGGTGGAAATCAAGAGAAGGTCTAATTAGTTTGTAATTGGGCTGAAAATAAATGTAAGAAATGCTAGTCATCATCAAATACTCATTGTTTAATGAAATTCATTGGATCCCATGTTCCAAGGAAGTATAGATGTGGTTGTTGCCATGAATATAGTTTCTGTTGTTTATACACAAGCTATTTTCAACATCATTAAGTGTGAATGTGTAATTACAACAAAAATTGGAGCCTTGTTAAGAAGAAATGAAGAAAAGGTCTCTTTATTCAGTAATTCAGCCGAAAATACTTATAAGAAATGCTAGTCATCATCAAGAACTCCTTGTTTAATGAAATTCAATGAATTTCATGTTCCAAGGGAGTATAGACGTGGTTGTTGTCATGAATATTGTTCTAGTTGTTTGTACATAAACTATTTTCAGCATCATTAAGTGTAAATGAGTAATTACAACAAAAATTGGAGCTTTGGTAGGAAGAAATGGAGAGAAGGTCTCTTTATTCAACAATTCAGCTGAAAATACTTGTAAGAAATGATAGACATCATCAAATTCTCCTTGTTAAATGAAATTCAATGAATTCCATGTTCCAAGGGAGTATAGACGTGGTTGTTGCCATAAATATTGTTCTAGTTGTTTGTACATAAGCTATTTTCAACATCATTAAGTGCGAATGAGTAATTACAACAAAAATTGGAGCTTTGGTAGGAAGAAATGGAGAGAAGGTCTCTTTATTCAGCAATTCAGCTGAAAATACTTATAAGAAATGATATACATCATCAAAGACTCCTTGTTTAATGAAATTAAATGGATTCCATGTTCCAAAGGAGTATAGATGTGGTTGTTGCCATGAATATAGTTCCAGTTGTTTGTACACAAGCTATTTTCAACATCATTAAGTGTAAATGAGTAATTACAACAAAAATTGGAGCCTTGTTAAGAGGAAATGAAACGGAGGTCTCATTAGTCAGTAATTCAGCTGAAAATACTTGTAAGAAGTGCTAGTTATCATCAAAGACTCCTTGTTTAATGAAATTCAATGGATTTCATGTTCCAAGGGAGTATAGATGTCGTTGTTGCCATGAATATATTTCTTGTTGTCTGTACACACTCTATTTTCAACATTATTAAGTGTGAATGTGTAATTACAACAAAATTGGAGCCTTGTTAGGAAGAAATAAAGAGAAGGTCTCATTACTAAGTAATTAAGCTGAAAATACTTGCAAGAAATGCTAGTCATCGTCAAAGGCACCCTGTTTAACGAAATTCAATGAATTCCTTGTTCCAGGGGAGTGTAGATGTAGTTATTGCTATGAATATAGTTCCTGTTGTTTGTATACAAGCTATTTTCAACATCATTAAGTGTGAATCTGTAATTATTGCTAGGAAGAAATGAAGAGATGGTTTCTTTATTGAGTAATTTAGGGGAAAATCCTTGTAAGAAATGTTAGTCATCATCAAACACTCCTTGTTTAATGAAATTCAATGGATTCCAAGGTCCAAAGGAGTATAGATGGGTTTGTTGTCATGAATATAGTTCCTGTTCTTTGTACATAAGCAACTTTCAACATCATTTAGTAGGAACGAGTAATTGGAACAAAAATTAGAGCCTCGTTAGGAGGAAATCAAGAGAAGGTCTAATTAGCCAGTAATTGGGCTTAAAATACTTGTAAGAAATGCTAGTCAACCTCAAAGACTCCTTGTTTAATTAAATTCATCGAATTCCATGTTTGAAGGGAGTATTGATGTGCTTGTTGGCATGAACATACTTCTACTTGTTTGTGCACAAGCTATTTTCAACATCATTAAGTGTAAATGAGTAATTACAACAAAAATTGGAGCCTTGTTAAAAAGGAGAGAAGAGAAGGTATTTTTACTTAGTAATTAAGCTAAAACACTTGTAAGAAATGCTAGTTATCATCGAAGATTCCTTATTTAATGAAATTCAATGGATTCCATGTTCCAAGGGGGTATAGATGTGGTTGCTGCCATGAATATAGTTCCTGTTGTTTGTACACACTCTATTTTCAACATTATTAAGTGTAAATGATTATTTACACAAAAATTGGAGTCTTGTTAGGAAGAAATAAAGAGAAGGTCTCATTAATGAGTAATTAAGCTAAAAATACTTGTAAGAAATGCTAGTCATCATAAAAGGCTCCTTATTTAACGAAATTCAATGGATTACATGTTCTAAGGGAGTGTAGATGTCGTTGTTGCTATGAATATAGTTCCTGTTGTTTGTACACTAGTTATTTTCAATATCATTAAGTGTGAATGTGCAACTACAACAAAAATTGGAGTCTTGTTAGGAGGAAATCAAGAGAACGTTTCTTTAGTCTGTAATGAAGCTGAAAGTAATTGTACAAAATGCTAGTCATCATCGAGGACTCCTTGTTTAATGAAATTCATTGGATTCCATGCTCCAAGCGAGTATAGATGTGCTTGTTGCCAGGAATAGAGTTTCAGTTGTTTCTACACAAGCTAATTTCAACATCATTAAGTGCGAATGAGTAATTGAAACAGAAATTGGAGCTTTCTTATGAGGAAATGAAGCGAAGGTGTCATTAGACCGTAATTAAGCTGAAAATACTTGTAAGAAATGTTAGTCATCATCAAAGACTCATTGTTTAATGAAATTCAAGGGATTCTGAAGTTCCCAACAAGGCTGTCGGAACAACAAATTCCATGTTCCAAGAGAGAATAGATATGCTTCTTCCAATGAATAGAGTTCCAGTTGTTTGTACACAAACTATTTTCAACATCATTAAGTGTGAATAAGTAATTACAACAAAAATTGGAGTCTTGTTAGGAGGAAATCCGAGAATGTCTCATTAGGCTGTAATGAAGCTGAAAATAATTGTAAGAAATGCTAGTCATCATCAAGGACTCCTTGTTTAATGAAATTCAAGGGATTCCATGTTCCAAGGGAGAATAGATATGCTTCTTCCAATAAATAGAGTTCCAGTTATTTGTACACAAGCTATTTTCAACATCATTAAGTGTGAATGAGTAATTACAACAAAAATTGGAGTCTTGTTATGAGGAAATGAAGTGAAGGTGTCATTAGGCCGTAATTAAGCTGAAAATATTTGTAAAAGATGCTAATCATCATCAAGGACTCCTTATTTAATGAAATTCAATGGATTCCATGTTCCAAGGGAGAATAGATATGCTTCTTCCAATGAATAGATTTCCAATTGTTTGTACACAAGCTACTTTCAGCGTCATTAAGTGTGAATGAGTAATTAGCACAAAAATTGGAGCCTTGTTAGGAGGAAATGAAGAGAATGTCTCATTAGGCTGTAATTAAGCTGAAAAATACTTGTAAGAAATGCTAGTCATCATCAAGGACTTCTTGTTTAATGGGATTCAATGGATTCCATGTTGCAAAGGAGAATAGATGTACTTCTTGCAATGAATAGAGTTTTAGTTGTTTGTACACAAGCTATTTTCAACATCATTAAGTGTGAATGAGTAATTACAACACAAATTGGAGCTTCGTTATGAAAAAAAGAAGTGAAGGTGTCATTAGGCCGTAATTAAGCTGAAAATACATGTGACAAATGCTAGTCATCATCAAGGACTCTTTGTTTAATGAAATTCAATGGATTCCATGTTCTTAGGGAGAATAGATGTGCTTTTTGCAATGAATAGAGTTCCAGTTGTTTGTACACAAGCTATTTTCAACATCATTAAGTGCGAATGAGTAATTATAACACAAATTGGAGCTTCATTATGAAAAAAAGAAGTGAAGGTGTCATTAGGCCGTAATTAAGCTGAAAATACTTGTAAGAAATGCTAGTCATCATCAAAGACTCATTGTTTAATGAAATTCGAGGGATTCCGTGTTCCAAGGGAGAATAGATATGCTTATTCCAATCAATAGAGTTCCAGTTGTTTGTACACAAGCTATTTTCAACATCATTAAGAGTGAATGAGTAATTACAACAAAAATTGGAGTCCTATTAGGAGGAAATCAAGAGAATGTCTCATTAGGCCGTAATGAAGCTGAAAATAATTGTAAGAAATGCTAGTCATCATCACGGACTCCTTATTTAATGAAATTCAATGGATTCCATGTTCGAAGGGAGAAGAGATATGCATCTTCCCATGAATAGAGTTCCAGTTGTTTGTACACAAGCTATTTTCACCATCATTAAGAGTGAATGAGTAATTACCACAAAAATTGGAGCCTTGTTAGGAGAAAATCAAGATAATGTCTCATTAGGCTGTAATTAAGCTGAAAATACTTGTAAGAAATGCTAGTCATCATCAAGGACTGCCTATTTAATGAAATTCATTAGATTCCTTGCTCCGATGTAGTGTAGATGTGCTTGTTGCAACGAATACAGTTTCAGTTGTTTGTCCACAAGCTAATTTCAACATCATTAAGATTGAATAAGTAATTACAACAAAAATTGGGGCCTTATTAGGAGGAAATGAAGAGAATGTCTCATTAGGCCATAATTAAATAGAAAATACTTGTAAGGAATGTTAGTCATCATCAAGGACTCCTTATTTAATGAAATTTAGTAGTTTCCATGTTCCGAGGGAGTATAGATGTGCTTGTTGCCATGAATAGAGTTCCAGTTATTGGTACACAAGCTATTTTCAACATCATTAAGTGCGAATGAGGAATTACAATAGAAATTGGAACTTTGTTATGAAAAAATGAAGTGCAGGTGTCTTTAGGCCGTAATTAAGGAGAAAATACTTGTAAGGAATGCTAGTCATAATCAAGAACTCCTTGTTTAAAGAAATTCATTGGATTCCATGTTCAGAGGGAGCATAGATGAGCTCGTTGCCATGAATAGGGTTCCAGTTGTTTGTACACAAGCTGTTTTCAGCATCATTCAGTGCGAATGAGTAATTACAACAGAAAATGGAGCTTTCTTATGATGAAATGAAGTGAAGGTGTCATTACGCCGTAATTAAGCTGAAAATACATGTGAGAAATGCTAGTCATCATCAAGGACTCTTTGTTTAATGAAATTCAATGGATTCCATGTTCTTAGGGAGAATAGATGTGCTTTTTGCAATGAATAGAGTTCCAGTTGTTTGTACACAAGCTATTTTCAACATCATTACATGTGAATGAGTAATTATGAGAAAAATTGGAGTCTTGTCAATTGGAAATCACGAGAACGTCTCATTAGGCTGTAATGAAGCTGAAAATAATTGTAGGAAATGCTAGTCATCATCAAGGACTCCTTGTTTAATGAAATTCATTGGATTCCATGCTCCAAGGGAGTGTAGATGTGCTTGTTGCCAGGAATAGAGTTTCAGTTGGTTGTACACAAGCTAATTTCAACATCATTAAGTGCGAATGAGTAATTACAACAGAAATTGGAGCTTTCTTATGAGGAAATGAAGCGAACATGTCATTAGGCCGTAATTAAGCTGAAAATACTTGTAAGAAATGCTAGTTATCATCAAGGACTCCTTGTTTAATGAAATTCCATTGATTCCATGTTCCAAGGGAGAATAGATATGCTTCTTCCAATGAATAGAGTTCTAGTTGTTTGTACACAGGCTATTTTCAACATCATTAAGTGTGAATGCGTAATTAGAACAAAAAATGGAGCCTTGTTAGGAGGAAATCAAGAGAATGTCTCATTAGGCCGTAATTAAGCTGAAAATACTTGTAAGAAATGCTAGTCATCATCAAAGACTCCTTGTTTAATGAAATTCAGTGGATTTCATGTTCAGAGGGAGTATAGATGTGCTTGTTGCTATGAATAGAGTTCCAGTTGTTTGTACACAAGCTATTCTCAACATCATTTAGTGCGAATGAGTAATTACAACAAAAATTGGAGTTTTGTTAGGAGGAAATCAAGTCAAATCTCTCCTTAGGCCGTAATTTCTGCCAAAATTGGAGTCTTGTTAGGAGGAAATGAAGTGATGGTCTCAGTAGGCCCTAATTAAGCTGAAAATACTTGTAAGAAATGCTAGTCATCATCAAGAACTCCTTGTTTAATGAAATTCAATGGATTCCATGTTCAGCGGGAGCATAGATATGCTTGTTTCCATGAGTACGGTTTCAGTTGTTTGTACACAAGCTAATTTCAACATCATAAAGTGCGAATGAGTAATTACAACAGAAATTGGAACCTTGTTATGACAAAATGAAGTGAAGGTGTCATTAGGCCGTAATTAGGCTGAAAATACTTGTAAGAAATGCTAGTCATCATCAAGGACTCCTTGTTTAATGAAATTCAAAGGATTCCATGTTCCAAGGGAGAATAGATCTGCTTCTTCCAATGAATAGAGTTCCAGTTGTTTGTACACAAGCTATTTTCAACATGATTAAGTGTGAATGTGTAATTAGAACAAAAATTGGAGTCTTGTTAGGAGGAAATCACGAGAACATTTCATTAGGCTGTAATGAAGCTGAAAGTAATTGTACAAAATGCTAGTCGCCATCAAGGACTCCTTGTTTAATGAAATTCATTGGATTCCCTGCTCCAAGCGAGTATAGATGTGGTTGTTGCCAGGAATAGAGTTTCAGTTGTTTGTACACAAGCTAATTTCAACATCATTAAGTGCGAATGACTAATTAGAACAGAAATTGGAGCTTTCTTATGAGGCAATGAAGTGAAGGTGTCATTAGGCCGTAATTAAGCTGAAAATACTTGTAAGAAATGCTAGTCCTCATCAAGGACTCATTGTTTAATGGAATTCAATGGATTCCATGATTCAACAAAGAATACATGCAGTTCTAGCAATGAATAGAGTTCCAGTTGTTTGTACATAAGCTATTTTTAGCATCATTAAGTGTGAATGAGGAATTACAACAAAAATTGGAGCCCTGTTAGGAGGAAATCAAGAGAATGTCTCATTAGGCCGTAACTAAGCTGAAAATACTTGTAAGAAATGCTAGTCATCATCAAGGACTCCTTATTCAATGAAATTCAGTGGATTTCATGTTCCGGGGGAGTATAGATGTACTTGTTGTTATGAATAGAGTTCCAGTTATTTGTACACAAGCTATTTTCAGCATCATTTAGTGTGAATGAATAATTACAACAGAAATTGGAGCTTTCCTATGAGGAAATGAAGTGAAGGTATCATTAGGCCGTAATTAAGCCGAAAATACATGTTAGAAACGCTAGTCATCATCAAGGACTCCTTATTTAATGAAATTCAATGGATTCCATGTTCAGAGGGAGCATAGATACGCTTGTTGCCATGAGTACGGTTTTAGTTGTTTGTACACAAGCTATTTCCAACATCATTTAGTGGGAATGAATAATTACAACAGAAATAAGAGCTTTGTTATGAGAAAATGAAGTGAAGGTGTCATTAGGCCGTAATTAAGCTGAAAATACATGTAAAAAATGCTAGTCATCGTCAAAGACTCCTTGTTTAATGAAATTCAAAGGATTCCATGTTCCAAAGGACAATAGATATGCTTCTTCCAATGAATAGAGTTCCAGTTGTTTGTACACAAGCTATTTTCAACATCATTAAGTGTGATGAGTAATTGAAACAAAAATTGGAGCCTTGTTAGGAGGAAATCAAGAGAATGTCTCATTAGGCCGTAATTAAGCTGAAAATACTAGTAAGAAATGTGAGTCATCATCAAGGACTGCTTGTTTAATGAAATTCATTGGATTCCTTGCTCCAAGGGAGTATAGATGTGCTTGTTGCCATGAATAGAGTTTCAGTTGTTTGTCCACAAGGTAATTTCAACATCAATCAGTGCGAATGAGTAATTAGAATAGAAATTGGAGCTTTCATATGAGGAAATGAAGGGAAGGTGTCATTAGGCTATAATTAAGTTGTAAATACATGTAAGGAATGTTAGTCATCATCAAGGACTCCTTGTTTAATGAAATTCATTGGATTCCATGTTCAGAGGGAGCATAGATGAGCTCGTTACCATGAATAGGGTCCTAGTTGTTTGTACACAAGCTATTTTCATCATCATTAAGTGCGAATGAGTAATAACAACAGAAATTAGAGCCTTGATATGAGGAAGTGAAGTGAACGTGTCATTACCCCGTAATTAAGCTGAAAATACTTGTAAGAAATGCTAATCATCTTCAAGGACTCCTTGTTTAATGAAATTCAATGGATTCCTATTTCCAAGGGAGAATAGATGTGCTTCTTGCAATGAATAGAGTTCCAGTTCTTTGTACACAAGTTATTTTCAACATCATTAACTGTGAATGAGTAATGACAACAAAACTTGGAGTCTTGTTATGAGGAAATCACGAGAACGTCTCATTAGGCTGTAATGCAGCTGAAAATAATTGTAAGAAATACAAGTCATCATCAAGGACTCCTTGTTTAATCAAATTCAGTGGATTTCATGTTCCGAGGGAGCATAGATGTGCTTGTTGTTATCAATAGAGTTCCAGTTGTTTGTACACAAGCTTTTTTCAACATCATTAGGTACAAATGAGTAATTACAACAGAAGTTGGACCTTTGTTATGAGGAAATGAACTGAAGGTGTCATTAGGCCGTAATTAAGATAAAAATACTTTTAACAAATGCTAGTCATCATCAAGGACTGCTTGTTTAATTAAATTCATTGGATTCCATGCTCCAAGGGAGTATAGATAGGGATAGAGTTTCAGTTCTTTGTTCACAAGCTAATTTCAACATCATTAAGTGCGAATGAGTAATTAGCACAAAAATTGGAGCCTTGTTAGGAGGAAATGAAGTGAATGTCTCATTAGGCTGTAATTAAGCTGAAAATACTTGTAAGAAATGCTAGTCATCATCAAGGACTCCTTGTTTAATGAAATTCAATGGATTCCATGTTCAGAGGGAGTACAGATGTACTTGTTGCCATGAATAGAGTTTCAGTTGTTTGTACACAAGCTATTTTCAACGTCATTAACTGCAAATGAGTTATTAAAATAGAAATTGGAGATTTGTTATGAGGAAATGAAGTGAAGGTGTCATTAGGTCATAATTAAGCTGAAAATATTTGTAAAAGATGCTAATCATCATCAAGGACTCCTTATTTAATGAAATTCAATGGATTCCATGTTCCAAGGGAGAATAGATATGCTTCTTCCAATGAATAGATTTCCAATTGTTTGTACACAAGCTACTTTCAGCGTCATTAAGTGTGAATGAGTAATTAGCACAAAAATTGGAGCCTTGTTAGGAGGAAATGAAGAGAATGTCTCATTAGGTTGTAATTAAGCTGAAAATACTTGTAAGAAATGCTAGTCATCATCAAGGACTCCATGTTTAAAGAAATTCAATGGATTCCATGTTCAGAGGCAGTATAGATGTGCTCATTGTCATGAATTGGGTTCCAATTGTTTGTACACAACCTATTTTCAACATCATTTAGTCCGAATGAGTAATTACAACAGAAATTGGACCTTTGTTATGAAGACATGAACTGAAAGTGTCATTAGGCCGTAATTAAGCTAAAAATACTTTTAAGAAATGCTAGTCATCATCAAGGACTCCTTGTTTAATGAAATTCATTGGATTCCATGCTCCAAGGGAGTATAGATGTGCTTGTTGCCATGAATAGAGTTTCAGTTCTTTGTACACAAGCTAATTTCAACATCATTAAGTGTGAGTGAGTAATTACTACAAAAATTGGAGCCTTGTTAGGAGGAAATCAAGAGAATGTCTCATTAGGCCGTACTTCAGCTAAAAGTACTGGTAAGAAATGCTAGTCAACATTAAGGACTCCATGTATTATGGAATTTGATGGATTCCATGTTCCAAGGGAGAATAGATGTGCTTCTTGCGATGAATAGAGTTCCAGTTGTTTGTACACAAGCTATTTTCCACATCATTAACTGTGAATGAGTAGTTAGAATAAAAATTGGAGCCTTGTTAGGAGGAAATGAAGAGAATGTCTCATTAGGCCGTAATTGAGCAGAAAATATTTGTAAGAAATGCTAATCATTGTCAAGGACTGCTTGTTTAAAGAAATTCATTGGATCCCATGCTCAAAGGGAGTATAGATGTGGTTGTTGCCATAAATAGAGTTTCAGTTCTTTGTACACAAGCTAATTTCAGCATCATTAAGTATCAATGAGTAATTACAACAAAATTGGAGCCTTGTTAGGAGGAAATCAAGAGAATGTCTCATTAGGCCGTAATTAAGCTGAAAACACTTGTAAGAAATGCTAGCCATCATCAAGGACTCCTTCTTTAATGAAATTCAATGGATTCCATGTTCCAAGGGAGAATAGATATGCTTCTTCCAATGAATAGATTTCCAATTGTTTGTACACAAGCTACTTTCAGCGTCATTAAGTGTGAATGAGTAATTAGCACAAAAATTGGAGCCTTGTTAGGAGGAAATGAAGAGAATGTCTCATTAGGTTGTAATTAAGCTGAAAATACTTGTAAGAAATGCTAGTCATCATCAAGGACTCCATGTTTAAAGAAATTCAATGGATTCCATGTTCAGAGGCAGTATAGATGTGCTCATTGTCATGAATTGGGTTCCAATTGTTTGTACACAACCTATTTTCAACATCATTTAGTCCGAATGAGTAATTACAACAGAAATTGGACCTTTGTTATGAAGACATGAACTGAAAGTGTCATTAGGCCGTAATTAAGCTAAAAATACTTTTAAGAAATGCTAGTCATCATCAAGGACTCCTTGTTTAATGAAATTCATTGGATTCCATGCTCCAAGGGAGTATAGATGTGCTTGTTGCCATGAATAGAGTTTCAGTTCTTTGTACACAAGCTAATTTCAACATCATTAAGTGTGAGTGAGTAATTACTACAAAAATTGGAGCCTTGTTAGGAGGAAATCAAGAGAATGTCTCATTAGGCCGTACTTCAGCTAAAAGTACTGGTAAGAAATGCTAGTCAACATTAAGGACTCCATGTATTATGGAATTTGATGGATTCCATGTTCCAAGGGAGAATAGATGTGCTTCTTGCGATGAATAGAGTTCCAGTTGTTTGTACACAAGCTATTTTCCACATCATTAACTGTGAATGAGTAGTTAGAATAAAAATTGGAGCCTTGTTAGGAGGAAATGAAGAGAATGTCTCATTAGGCCGTAATTGAGCAGAAAATATTTGTAAGAAATGCTAATCATTGTCAAGGACTGCTTGTTTAAATAAATTCATTGGATCCCATGCTCAAAGGGAGTATAGATGTGGTTGTTGCCATAAATAGAGTTTCAGTTCTTTGTACACAAGCTAATTTCAGCATCATTAAGTATCAATGAGTAATTACAACAAAATTGGAGCCTTGTTAGGAGGAAATCAAGAGAATGTCTCATTAGGCCGTAATTAAGCTGAAAACACTTGTAAGAAATGCTAGCCATCATCAAGGACTCCTTCTTTAATGAAATTCAATGGATTCCATGTTCCAAGGGAGAATAGATATGCTTCTTCCAATGAATAGATTTCCAATTGTTTGTACACAAGCTACTTTCAGCGTCATTAAGTGTGAATGAGTAATTAGCACAAAAATTGGAGCCTTGTTAGGAGGAAATGAAGAGAATGTCTCATTAGGTTGTAATTAAGCTGAAAATACTTGTAAGAAATGCTAGTCATCATCAAGGACTCCATGTTTAAAGAAATTCAATGGATTCCATGTTCAGAGGCAGTATAGATGTGCTCATTGTCATGAATTGGGTTCCAGTTGTTTGTACACAACCTATTTTCAACATCATTTAGTCCGAATGAGTAATTACAACAGAAATTGGACCTTTGTTATGAAGACATGAACTAAAAGTGTCATTAGGCCGTATTTAAGCTAAAAATACTTTTAAGAAATGCTAGTCATCATCAAGGACTCCTTGTTTAATGAAATTCATTGGATTCCATGCTCCAAGGGAGTATAGATGTGCTTGTTGCCATGAATAGAGTTTCAGTTCTTTGTACACAAGCTAATTTCAACATCATTAAGTGTGAGTGAGTAATTACTACAAAAATTGGAGCCTTGTTAGGAGGAAATCAAGAGAATGTCTCATTAGGCCGTACTTCAGCTAAAAGTACTGGTAAGAAATGCTAGTCAACATTAAGGACTCCATGTATTATGGAATTTGATGGATTCCATGTTCCAAGGGAGAATAGATGTGCTTCTTGCGATGAATAGAGTTCCAGTTGTTTGTACACAAGCTATTTTCAACATCATTAACTGTGAATGAGTAGTTAGAATAAAAATTGGAGCCTTGTTAGGAGGAAATGAAGAGAATGTCTCATTAGGCCGTAATTGAGCAGAAAATATTTGTAAGAAATGCTAATCATTGTCAAGGACTGCTTGTTTAAAGAAATTCATTGGATCCCATGCTCAAAGGGAGTATAGATGTGGTTGTTGCCATAAATAGAGTTTCAGTTCTTTGTACACAAGCTAATTTCAGCATCATTAAGTATCAATGAGTAATTACAACAAAATTGGAGCCTTGTTAGGAGGAAATCAAGAGAATGTCTCATTAGGCCGTAATTAAGCTGAAAATACTTGTAAGAAATGCTAGTCATCATCAAGGACTCCTTCTTTAATGAAATTCAATGGATTCCATGTTCCAAGGGAGAATAGATATGCTTCTTCCAATGAATAGATTTCCAATTGTTTGTACACAAGCTACTTTCAGCGTCATTAAGTGTGAATGAGTAATTAGCACAAAAATTGGAGCCTTGTTAGGAGGAAATGAAGAGAATGTCTCATTAGGCTGTAATTAAGCTGAAAATACTTGTAAGAAATGCTAGTCATCATCAAGGACTCCATGTTTAAAGAAATTCAATGGATTCCATGTTCAGAGGCAGTATAGATGTGCTCATTGTCATGAATTGGGTTCCAATTGTTTGTACACAACCTATTTTCAACATCATTTAGTCCGAATGAGTAATTACAACAGAAATTGGACCTGTTATGAAGACATGAACTGAAAGTGTCATTAGGCCGTAATTAAGCTAAAAATACTTTTAAGAAATGCTAGTCATCATCAAGGACTCCTTGTTTAATGAAATTCATTGGATTCCATGCTCCAAGGGAGTATAGATGTGCTTGTTGCCATGAATAGAGTTTCAGTTCTTTGTACACAAGCTAATTTCAACATCATTAAGTGTGAGTGAGTAATTACTACAAAAATTGGAGCCTTGTTAGGAGGAAATCAAGAGAATGTCTCATTAGGCCGTACTTAAGCTAAAAGTACTGGTAAGAAATGCTAGTCAACATTAAGGACTCCATGTATTATGGAATTTGATGGATTCCATGTTCCAAGGGAGAATAGATGTGCTTCTTGCGATGAATAGAGTTCCAGTTGTTTGTACACAAGCTATTTTCAACATCATTAACTGTGAATGAGTAGTTAGAATAAAAATTGGAGCCTTGTTAGGAGGAAATGAAGAGAATGTCTCATTAGGCCGTAATTGAGCAGAAAATATTTGTAAGAAATGCTAATCATTGTCAAGGACTGCTTGTTTAAAGAAATTCATTGGATCCCATGCTCAAAGGGAGTATAGATGTGGTTGTTGCCATAAATAGAGTTTCAGTTCTTTGTACACAAGCTAATTTCAGCATCATTAAGTATCAATGAGTAATTACAACAAAATTGGAGCCTTGTTAGGAGGAAATCAAGAGAATGTCTCATTAGGCCGTAATTAAGCTGAAAATACTTGTAAGAAATGCTAGTCATCATCAAGGACTCCTTCTTTAATGAAATTCAATGGATTCCATGTTCCAAGGGAGAATAGATATGCTTCTTCCAATGAAGAGATTTCCAATTGTTTGTACACAAGCTACTTTCAGCGTCATTAAGTGTGAATGAGTAATTAGCACAAAAATTGGAGCCTTGTTAGGAGGAAATGAAGAGAATGTCTTATTAGGCTGTAATTAAGCTGAAAATACTTGTAAGAAATGCTAGTCATCATCAAGGACTCCATGTTTAAAGAAATTCAATGGATTCCATGTTCAGAGGCAGTATAGATGTGCTCATTGTCATGAATTGGGTTCCAATTGTTTGTACACAACCTATTTTCAACATCATTTAGTCCGAAGGAGTAATTACAACAGAAATTGGACCTTTGTTATGAAGACATGAACTGAAAGTGTCATTAGGCCGTAATTAAGCTAAAAATACTTTTAAGAAATGCTAGTCATCATCAAGGACTCCTTGTTTAATGAAATTCATTGGATTCCATGCTCCAAGGGAGTATAGATGTGCTTGTTGCCATGAATAGAGTGTCAGTTCTTTGTACACAAGCTAATTTCAACATCATTAAGTGTGAGTGAGTAATTACTACAAAAATTGGAGCCTTGTTAGGAGGAAATCAAGAGAATGTCTCATTAGGCCGTACTTCAGCTAAAAGTACTGGTAAGAAATGCTAGTCAACATTAAGGACTCCATGTATTATGGAATTTGATGGATTCCATGTTCCAAGGGAGAATAGATGTGCTTCTTGCGATGAATAGAGTTCCAGTTGTTTGTACACAAGCTATTTTCCACATCATTAACTGTGAATGAGTAGTTAGAATAAAAATTGGAGCCTTGTTAGGAGGAAATGAAGAGAATGTCTCATTAGGCCGTAATTGAGCAGAAAATATTTGTAAGAAATGCTAATCATTGTCAAGGACTGCTTGTTTAAATAAATTCATTGGATCCCATGCTCAAAGGGAGTATAGATGTGGTTGTTGCCATAAATAGAGTTTCAGTTCTTTGTACACAAGCTAATTTCAGCATCATTAAGTATCAATGAGTAATTACAACAAAATTGGAGCCTTGTTAGGAGGAAATCAAGAGAATGTCTCATTAGGCCGTAATTAAGCTGAAAACACTTGTAAGAAATGCTAGCCATCATCAAGGACTCCTTCTTTAATGAAATTCAATGGATTCCATGTTCCAAGGGAGAATAGATATGCTTCTTCCAATGAATAGATTTCCAATTGTTTGTACACAAGCTACTTTCAGCGTCATTAAGTGTGAATGAGTAATTAGCACAAAAATTGGAGCCTTGTTAGGAGGAAATGAAGAGAATGTCTCATTAGGTTGTAATTAAGCTGAAAATACTTGTAAGAAATGCTAGTCATCATCAAGGACTCCATGTTTAAAGAAATTCAATGGATTCCATGTTCAGAGGCAGTATAGATGTGCTCATTGTCATGAATTGGGTTCCAATTGTTTGTACACAACCTATTTTCAACATCATTTAGTCCGAATGAGTAATTACAACAGAAATTGGACCTTTGTTATGAAGACATGAACTGAAAGTGTCATTAGGCCGTAATTAAGCTAAAAATACTTTTAAGAAATGCTAGTCATCATCAAGGACTCCTTGTTTAATGAAATTCATTGGATTCCATGCTCCAAGGGAGTATAGATGTGCTTGTTGCCATGAATAGAGTTTCAGTTCTTTGTACACAAGCTAATTTCAACATCATTAAGTGTGAGTGAGTAATTACTACAAAAATTGGAGCCTTGTTAGGAGGAAATCAAGAGAATGTCTCATTAGGCCGTACTTCAGCTAAAAGTACTGGTAAGAAATGCTAGTCAACATTAAGGACTCCATGTATTATGGAATTTGATGGATTCCATGTTCCAAGGGAGAATAGATGTGCTTCTTGCGATGAATAGAGTTCCAGTTGTTTGTACACAAGCTATTTTCCACATCATTAACTGTGAATGAGTAGTTAGAATAAAAATTGGAGCCTTGTTAGGAGGAAATGAAGAGAATGTCTCATTAGGCCGTAATTGAGCAGAAAATATTTGTAAGAAATGCTAATCATTGTCAAGGACTGCTTGTTTAAATAAATTCATTGGATCCCATGCTCAAAGGGAGTATAGATGTGGTTGTTGCCATAAATAGAGTTTCAGTTCTTTGTACACAAGCTAATTTCAGCATCATTAAGTATCAATGAGTAATTACAACAAAATTGGAGCCTTGTTAGGAGGAAATCAAGAGAATGTCTCATTAGGCCGTAATTAAGCTGAAAATACTTGTAAGAAATGCTAGCCATCATCAAGGACTCCTTCTTTAATGAAATTCAATGGATTCCATGTTCCAAGGGAGAATAGATATGCATCTTCCAATGAATAGATTTCCAATTGTTTGTACACAAGCTACTTTCAGCGTCATTAAGTGTGAATGAGTAATTAGCACAAAAATTGGAGCCTTGTTAGGAGGAAATGAAGAGAATGTCTCATTAGGTTGTAATTAAGCTGAAAATACTTGTAAGAAATGCTAGTCATCATCAAGGACTCCATGTTTAAAGAAATTCAATGGATTCCATGTTCAGAGGCAGTATAGATGTGCTCATTGTCATGAATTGGGTTCCAATTGTTTGTACACAACCTATTTTCAACATCATTTAGTCCGAAGGAGTAATTACAACAGAAATTGGACCTTTGTTATGAAGACATGAACTGAAAGTGTCATTAGGCCGTAATTAAGCTAAAAATACTTTTAAGAAATGCTAGTCATCATCAAGGACTCCTTGTTTAATGAAATTCATTGGATTCCATGCTCCAAGGGAGTATAGATGTGCTTGTTGCCATGAATAGAGTTTCAGTTCTTTGTACACAAGCTAATTTCAACATCATTAAGTGTGAGTGAGTAATTACTACAAAAATTGGAGCCTTGTTAGGAGGAAATCAAGAGAATGTCTCATTAGGCCGTACTTCAGCTAAAAGTACTGGTAAGAAATGCTAGTCAACATTAAGGACTCCATGTATTATGGAATTTGATGGATTCCATGTTCCAAGGGAGAATAGATGTGCTTCTTGCGATGAATAGAGTTCCAGTTGTTTGTACACAAGCTATTTTCCACATCATTAACTGTGAATGAGTAGTTAGAATAAAAATTGGAGCCTTGTTAGGAGGAAATGAAGAGAATGTCTCATTAGGCCGTAATTGAGCAGAAAATATTTGTAAGAAATGCTAATCATTGTCAAGGACTGCTTGTTTAAAGAAATTCATTGGATCCCATGCTCAAAGGGAGTATAGATGTGGTTGTTGCCATAAATAGAGTTTCAGTTCTTTGTACACAAGCTAATTTCAGCATCATTAAGTATCAATGAGTAATTACAACAAAATTGGAGCCTTGTTAGGAGGAAATCAAGAGAATGTCTCATTAGGCCGTAATTAAGCTGAAAATACTTGTAAGAAATGCTAGCCATCATCAAGGACTCCTTCTTTAATTAAATTCAATGGATTCCATGTTCCAAGGGAGAATAGATATGCTTCTTCCAATGAATAGATTTCCAATTGTTTGTACACAAGCTACTTTCAGCGTCATTAAGTGTGAATGAGTAATTAGCACAAAAATTGGAGCCTTGTTAGGAGGAAATGAAGATAATGTCTCATTAGGCTGTAATTAAGCTGAAAATACTTGTAAGAAATGCTAGTCATCATCAAGGACTCCTTGTTTAAAGAAATTCAATGGATTCCATGTTCAGAGGCAGTATAGATGTGCTCATTCTCATGAATTGGGTTCCAATTGTTTGTACACAACCTATTTTCAACATCATTTAGTCCGAATGAGTAATTACAACAGAAATTGGACCTTTGTTATGAAGACATGAACTGAAAGTGTCATTAGGCCGTAATTAAGCTAAAAATACTTTTAAGAAATGCTAGTCATCATCAAGGACTCCTTGTTTAATGAAATTCATTGGATTCCATGCTCCAAGGGAGTATAGATGTGCTTGTTGCCATGAATAGAGTTTCAGTTCTTTGTACACAAGCTAATTTCAACATCATTAAGTGTGAGTGAGTAATTACTACAAAAATTGGAGCCCTGTTAGGAGGAAATCAAGAGAATGTCTCATTAGGCCGTACTTACGCTGAAAATATTGGTAAGAAATGCTAGTCATCATTAAGGACTCCTTGTATTATGGAATTCAATGGATTCCATGTTCCAAGGGAGAATAGATGTGCTTCTTGCCATGAATAGAGTTTCTGTTGTTTGTACACAAGTTAATTTCAACATCATTAAGTGTGAATGAGTAATTACACCAAAAATTGGAGCCTCGTCAGGAAGAAATCAAGAGAATGTCTCATTAGGCCGTGATTAAGCTGAAAATACTTGCAAGAAATGCTAGTCATCTTCTAGGACTCCTTGTTTAATGGAATTGAATGGATTGCATGTTCGAAGGGAGAATAGATGTGCTTCTTGCAATGAATAGACTTCCAGTTGTTTGTACACAAGCTACTTTCAACATCATTAAGTGTGAATGAGCAATTAGAACAAAAATTGGAGTCTTGTTTGGAGGAAATCAAGAGAATGTCTCATTAGGCCGTAATTAAGTCGAAAATACTTGTAAGGAATGCTAGTCATCATCAAGGACTCCTTGTTTAATGAAATTCATTAGATTCCATGCTCCAAGGGAGTATAGATGTACTTGTTGCCATGAATCAAGCTCCAGTTGTTTGTACACAAGCTAATTTCAACATCATTAAGTGTGAATGAGTAATTACAACAAAAATTGGAGCATCATTAGGAGGAAATTATGAGAATGTCTCATTAGGCCGTAATTAAGCAAAAAATACTTGTAAGAAAAGCTAGTCATCATCAAGGGCTCCTTGTTTAATGGAATTCAATGGATTCCACACTCTTACGGAGAACAGATGTGCTTCTTGCAATGAATAGAGTTCCAGTTGTTTCTACTCAAGCTATTTTCAGCGTCATTAAGTGTGAAAGTGTAATTGCTGCCAAAATTGCTGTCATGTTAGGAGGAAATGAAGTGAAGGTTTCAGTAGGCCATAATTAAGCTGAAAATATTTGTAAGAAATGCTAGCCATCATCAAGGACTACTTGTTTAATGAAATTCATTGGATTCCATGCTCTGAGGGAGTACCGATGTGCTTGTTGCAATGAATAGAGTTTCAGTTGTTTGTACACAAGCTAATTTCAACATCGTTAAGAGTGAATGAGTAATTACAACAAAAATTGGATCCTTGTTAGGCGGAAATCACGAGATGTCTCATTAGGCCGTAATTAAGCTGAAAATACTTGTAAGAAATGCTAGTCATCATCAAGGACTCCTTGTTTAATGGAATTCAATGGATTCAATGTTGCAAGGGAGAATAGATGTACTTCTTGCAATGAATAGAGTTCTAGTTGTTTGTACACAAGCTATTTTCAACATCATTATGTGTGAATGAGTAATTGACACCAACGTTGGAGTCTTCTTAGGAAGAAATGAAGTGATGGTCTCATTAGGCCATAATTAAGCTGAAAATACTTGTACGAAATACTAGTCATCATCAAGGACTCCTTGTTTAATGGAATTCATTGGATTCCAAATTGCAAGGGAGAATAGATGTACTTCTTGCAATGAATAGAGTTTCAGTTGTTTGTACAAAAGCTATTTTCAACATCATTAAGAGTAAATGAGTAATTACAACAAAAATTGGAGCCTTGTTAGGAGGAAATCAAGAGAAAGTCTCATTAGGCCGTAATGAAGCTGAAAATACTTGTAAAAAATGCTAGTCATCATCAAGGACTCATTGTTTAATGAAATTCAGTGGATTCCATGTTCCAAAGTAGAATAGATGTGCTTCCTGCAATGAATAGTGTTCTAGTTGTTTGTACACAAGCTATTTTCAGCATCATTAAGTGTGAATGAGTAATTGTTGCCAAAATTGGAGTCTTATGAGGAGGAAATGAAGATAAGTTCTCCGTAGGCTGTAATTAAGATGAAAATTCTTGTTAGAAATGCTAGTCATCATCAAGGACTGCTTGTTTATTTAAATTCTTTGGATTTCATGCACCAAGGGAGCATAGATGTGCTTGTTGCCATGAATAAAGTTTCAGTTGTTTGTACACAAGCTAATTTCAACATCATTAAGTGTGAATGAGAAATTACAACAAAAATTGGAGCCTCGTTTGGATGAAATCCAGAGATTGTCTCATTAGGCTGCAATTAAGCTGAAAATACTTGTAAGATATGCTAGTCATCATCAAGGACTCCTTGTTTAATGAAATTCAATGGATTCCATGTTCCAAGGGAGAAGAGATGTACTTCTTTCAATGAATAGAGTTCTAGTTGTTGGTACACAAGCTATTTTCAACATCATTAAGTGTGAATGAGTAATTGGCACCAAAATTCGAGTCTTGTTAGGAGGAAATGAAGTGAAGGCCTCAGTAGGCCATAATTAAGCTGAAAATACTTGTAAGAAATGCTAGTCATCATCAAAGACTGCATGTTTAATGAAATTCATTGGATTTCATGAACCAAGGGAGTATAGATGTGCTTGTTGCCATGAATAGAGTTTTAGTTATTTGTACACAAGCTAATTTCAACATCATTAAAGTGTGAATGAGTAATTACAACAAAAATTGGAGCCTCGTTTGGAAGAAATCAAGGGAACGTCTCATTAGGCCGTAATTAAGCTGAAAATACTTGTAAGAAATGCTAGTCATCATCAAGGACTCCTTGTTTAATGAAATTCAATGGATTCCATGTTCCAAGGGAAAATAGATGTACTTCTAGCAATGAATAGAATTCCTGTTGTTTGTGCACAAGCTATTTTCAACATCATTAAGAGTGAATGAGTAATTGGTGCCAAAATTGGAGTCTTGTTTGGAGGAAATCAAGTGAAGGTCTCAGTAGGCCGTCATTAAGCTGAAAATGCTTGTAAGAAATGCTAGTCATCATCAAGGACTCCTTGTTTAATGGTATTCAATGGATTCCATGTTCCAAGGGAGAATAGATGCAGTTCTTGCAATGAATAGAGCTCCAATTGTTTGTACACAAGCTTTTTTCAACATTATTAAGAGTGAATGAGTAATTACAACAAAAATTGGAGCCTAGTTAGGTAGAAATCACGAGATGTCCCATTAGGCCGTAATTTAGCTGAAAATACTTGGAAGAAATACTAGTCATCATTAGGGACTCCTTGTTTAATGGAATTCAATGGATTCCCTGTTGCAAGGGAAAATAGATGTACTTCTTGCAATGAATAGAGTAATAGGCTATTTTCAACATCATTAAGTGTGAATGAGTAATAGGCGCCAAAATTGGAGTCTTGTTAGGAAGAAATGAAGTGAAGGTCTCAGTTGGCCGTAATTAAGCTGAAAATACTTGTAAGAAATGCTAGTCATGATCAAGGACTCGTTGTTTAATGAAATTCAATGGATTCCATGTTCCAAGGGAGAATAGATGGGCTTCTTGCAATTAATAGAGTTTCAGTTGTTTGTAGACAAGCTAATTTCAACATAATTAAGAGTGAATGAGTAATTACAACAAAAATTGGAGCCTTGTTAGGAGGAAGCCAAGAGAATGTCTCATTAGGCCGTAATTAAGCTGAAAATACTGTTAGGAAATGCTAGTCATCATCAAGGACTCCTTGTTCAATGAAATTCAATGGATTCCATGTTCTAAGGGAGAATATATGTAGTTCTTCCACTGAATAGAGTTCCAGTTGTTTGTACACAAGCTTTTTTCACCATTATTAAGAGTGAATGAGTAATTACAACAAAAATTGGAGCCTTGTTAGGCGGAAATCAAGAGAGTGTCTCATTAGGCCGTAATTAAGCTGAAAATACTTGTAAGAAATGCTAGTCATCATGAAGGACTCCTTGTTTAATTAAATTCAATGGATTTTGTGTTCCAAGGGAGATTAGATGTGCTTCTTGCCATGAATAGAGTTCCTGTTGTTTGTACACAAGCTATTTTCAACATCATTATGTGTGAAAGCGTAATTGTTGCCAAAATTGGAGTCTTGTAAGGAGGAAATGAAGAAAAGTTCAATGTAGGCCCTAATTATGATGAAAATACTTGTAGGAAATACTAGTCAATATCAAGGATTGCTTGTTTAATGAAATTCATTGGATTCCATGCTCCAAGGGAGTATAGATGTGCTTGTTGCCATGAATGAAGTTTCTGATGTTTGTACACAAGCTAATTTCAACATCATTAAGTGTGAATGAGTAATTACATCGAAAATTGGAGCCGTGCTAAGAGGAATTCAAGAGAATGTCTCATTAGGCCGTAATTAAGTTGAAAATACCTGTAAGAAATGCTAGTCATCATCAAGGACTCCTTGTTTAATGGAATTTAATGGATGCCATGTTCCAAGGAAGAATAGATGTGCTTCTTGCAATGAATAGAGTTCTAGGTGTTTGTACACAAGCTATTTTCAACATCATTAAGTGTGAATGAGTAATTACAACAAAAATTGGAGACTTGTTAGGAGGAAATCAAGAGAATGTCTCATTAGGCCGTAATTAAGCTGAAAATACTTGTAAGGAAAGCTAGTCATCATCAAGGACTCCTTGTTTAATGGAATTCAATGGATTCCATGTTCCAAGGAAGAATAGATGTGCTTTCTGCAATGAATAGTGTTCCAGTTGTATGTACACAAGCTATTTTCAACATCATTAAGTGTGAATGAGTAATTGGTGCCAAAATTGGAGTTTTGTGAGGAGGAAATGAAAAGAAGGTCTCTGTAGGCCGTAATTAAGATGAAAATACTTGTAAGAAATGCTAGTCATCATCATGGACAGTTTGTTTAATGAAATTCATTGGATTCCATGCTCGAAGGGTGTATAGTTGTGCTTGTTGCCATGAATAGAGTTTCTGATGTTTGTACATAAGCTAATTTCAACATCATTAACTGTGCTTGAGTAATTACACCAAAAATTGGAGCCTCATTAGGAGGTAATCAAGAGAATCTCTCATTAGGCCATAATTAAGATGAAAATGCTCGTAAGAAATGCTAGTCATCATCAAGGACTCCTTGTTTAATGGAATTCAATGGACTTCATGTTCCAAGGGAGAATAGTTGTCCTTCTTGCAATGAATAGAGTTTCAGTTGTTTGTACACAAGCTATTTTCAACATCATTAAGTGTGAATGAGTAATTGTTGCCAAAATTGGAGACTCATTAGGAGGAAAAAAAGTGAAGGTCTCCATAGGCCATAATTAAGATGAAAATACTTGTAAGAAATGCCAGTCATTATCAAGGACTGCTTGTTTAAAGAAATTCATTGGATTCCATGCTCCAAAGGAGTATAGATGTGCTTGTTGCCATGAATAGAGTTTCAGTTGTTTGTACATAAGCTAATTTCTACATCATTAAGTGTGAATGAGTAATTGTTGCCAAAATTGGAGTCTTGTGAGGAGGAAATGAAGAGAAGGTCTCTGTAGGCCATAATTAATATGAAAATACTTGTAAGAAATGCTAGTCATCATCAAGGACTGCTTGTTTAATGAAATTCATTGGATTCCACACTCTAAGGGAGTATAGATGTGCTTGTTACCATGAATAGAGTTCCAAGTGTTTGTACACAAGCTATTTTCAACATCGTTAAGAATGAGTAATTACAACAAAAATTGGAAACTTGTTTGGAGGAAATCAAGAGAATGTCTCATTAGGCCGTAATTAAGCTGAAAATACTTGTAAGAAATGCTAGTCATCATCAATGACTCCTTGTTTAATGGAATTCAATGGATTCCATGTTCCAAGGGAGAATAGATGTGCTTCTTGCAATGAATAGAGTTCCAATTGTTTGTACACAAGTTATTTTCAACATCATTAACTGTGAATGAGTAATTGTTGCCAAAATTGCAGTCTTGTTAGGAGGAAATGAAGTGAAGGTCTCCATATGCCGTAATGAAGATGAAAATACTTGTAAGAAATGCCAGTCATCATTTTATTGTATTTATGGTGATTATCTAATTGTTACCCGCACCAGAATCAGACACTTCTTGTTTTCATTTTCATTTTTCCTTTCCTCTTTGTTATTCTTTACATGCTTGAGTCATCAAACACGCAATGCTTACAGCTTTGAATTTTTCCAATGTAGAGCATCCCAAAAGGAAACACAGCTTGAAAAGATGAATGAATAAGTAAAGAAACAAGACAATAATTTGCATATCCTAGTTAACTATTTCAAGACTGGTTGGAACATGTCTACAATATCAGCATATTGCATCATCAAAATGTGTAAAGAAAATGAGTTCAAGATCAACCCAATTCAAATCATCAAACATAGACATTCTGCCAAACCATCTTACCCAAATATAATATGTCCATTGGTTGATGTTGTTTTGAGGTCTCCTAACACTCTATCATATTGCAGAACATCCTTCACAAAATAACCCATAGTCAAACTCCCATCTCCATATATCTCTAGATATGGGCATGATTTATTGGCTATGGAGCCTGATAAAGAACCTCCATTCACCTCATAGCAAAACTCACCATCACAAGGAACCAAACTCCTAGTGTCTGACTTATTTACATTATATAGTGTATGATCTATTTGTTACGAACAATCCATTATTCAGACAAAAGCTTTGATCCTACACGGATAATGAAAATCAAAACAGAAGAAGGGCATAAAAAAAAAAAAAAGAGTTTGGCTTACACCAAGGGAGCTTGTTCTAGGGCATTCTTTGCATCAAATGCAATTGACCCACATAATGTCACTTCCTGTATTCACCTGTACATAGTAGTCATTGGAAGGAGTTCCAATTCCAATCCTTGCCTAATAAAGCCTACAAAGGAAGGAACTACGGAATTAGAATGACTAAAACTTAATCTACACAAAACTAGCAAAACAAGTACAACACAGTAAACAGTAATAACGGTAGAAACAAATCGACAAGTAAAAAAAAAGGAACTGAAAAATCATAGAGAAAGGCGAAGAGAAGAAATAAAAGAAGAGGCAACAGAAAAATCATCAAATTAAGAAGGATAAACCCAAGGCCATTGGGACGGCCTGTGCCACTGGAGGGAAGAACAACGCCGAGACAACCGATGCTGCTGGAGGGAAGATCAACGCTTGGATGGCCGATATTTGTCTCCCATAGGCAAATGGGTCTAGAACTGGTGGCTTTGGAACATTCATTTTATGTGGTTCATTCAACGAAGGTGAGCAAATTCCCAAATTCCCCTGCAAAGCACTATAATCCAAGCTTGAAAATGTGCCTCCAATAGGAAGTCTCCCTCTAAGAATGTTATACGACATACTTATAGCGAGAAGGTTCTTCAATTTTCCCAGCTCCTGTGGCACCTCTCTAGTAAGTATGTTCACTTCCAATTTTAGAAATTTAAGTTGGTTTAGCTTTGATATAGACCTAGGACTGGAACCACTTAAATTGTTGTGGGACAAGCTCTTACAAGAAAAAAGAACAAACATGCAATAAGCTCAAGCAATGTCATTTGGATTATCATAATGATTATATTTTTGACCAATTCTAATAAAAATTACCCTTATTTTCTTTATAGTGCAAGACATAATGTTGGACACAAAGACTTATTTAGGTCAGTTATTTATAATATTCACAAGTACAACAATAGACAACAATACATAAAAAATAATAAGAGTTTAATAAAATATTTTTTAAAATTTAATTTTATTTATTTATAAAATTAAATAAAATATGTTTAATTTATATTATGAAATTAAATACATGATTAATAAAAATTTAATAGTATTGACATCGTTTTGGGAATTAAAATTTTCTATTATTTATTTTTTTAGTTATTTTTCTAATAATTCTTAATTATACTATTATACCTTACCTACCCCTCTATCTATTTTTGTTTATTGATTCTATACACAATTTTATAAGCCAACTAGTAGCCCAAAAACTGTAATGCCCTCCAGCCTCCTTTAACCATCACTATGGTACCCTACAATAATTTAATGGTGGCAAAAGATAAAGTCCACCTTCAATTCGATATGATACCAAATGACTCAATTTTGAAAAAGCCTAGTCACTAAAGTACAAAGTTATCAACTTACTTGATTTCTACACTCACGAAAGATAGGTCAATTACTCATATACTATCAATTTTGAATTTACTTAATGATAATATATCATGTTTCTCATGTCTTAATAGGTTAGGCTACTAATATAATGTAATTTAACCAAAGAGAAAAGATGTAGATAACTAATAGAAGCAAAATTAGCAAAGGCCTTACAACAAGTAAAGAGCTGAGGAATTTCCAATCTCCTCTGAAAGCGGCCCGGTCAAGGAATTACCATGCAATTGAAGAATGCTCAAGCTATAAGACTCGCATATATCTGCAGGTATTGAGCCAACCGGTCCATTGCTTTGAAGATCCAAAACCTTTAGGTTCTGAAAGTAGCCAAGCTCTAGTGGCATTTTTTAGGTAAGGTTGTTCCACGAAAAATTCAAGTATCCCAAATTTGAGTATAAACCCATTTTCGCTAGAATATGTCCTGCGAGATAGTTGTTTGAAAGGTCCAATGTGTGAACTGATCCAAAGAATTTACTTGAACCGGTTGGAATGGAACCCGTCAATTTGTTTTGTGAAAAATTTGCTTCCTCCAGCCCAAGATAAAAATGCCCTCCAGTATGCTGCCATGAAGGCTGTTACCTCTAATTCGAATAACTGATATTGTGGCACAGTTAACCATTGTTGTTGGAATGCTACTTGTGAGCTTCTTGTTGGACAAGCTCATGTACTTTAGTGAAGTCAGATCACCAATTGATGATGGTTGGCTTCCAGTAAGTCCATTGCTCGACAAGTCCAAGTATTCCAGGCTGCTCAGACTGCCAAAGTTACCTGTCAACTTCTTGTTGTATCTGCAGAATCCAATATCCACAGGTAGTGGTCCCAAAAATTTGTTGCCCTGTAACCAGAGATCTTTCAAGTTGTGGATGGCAGATACCCTTTTGGCATGGACCTGGAAAATGCATTGTGTGAAAGATGTAAAGTTCGAAGATGTTTTAAGTAACCAAATTCCAGTGGAAAAATCCGGGACACCAGAAATTTTGTTGTTGGAGACCTTGAGAGTGTTCAAAGAAGAGCAGGCAGCTACATTCGGTAATGGCCCTTGAAGCAAATTGTCAGCTAAAGAAAGGTAACAAAGGGACATACGGTTTCAGAAGAGATCATTAGAAACTTGTCCTGAGAAGGAGTTTTTGGAAAGATCAAGAAATCTTGTGGAACCAAGCGAAGATGGAATGGGATAGGAAAGACTATTGTGACTGAGTTTAAGCCTTTCAAGACTGCTCATAAGACCAAGCTCAAAACTGATAGTTCCACTAAAATTGTTATGAGCAAGTGATAAGGTTTTCAAACCTTGCAACTTTTGAAGCCCTTTGCCAATTTTCCCAGATAAGTTGAGGCCATTGAGTGGGACTTGAAAAACTCGGCCGATCACCAGATTACACCGTATGAACTTCTATGAACAAGGGGAGTCATTGTGTTCGTTCCAAAGCTGAGATAAGAAGATGCATGGATAATACCTGACTTGAAAACAAGAAGGCCTAAAACATCATCATTGAGTAGAATGGGCACATCATCATTTCCAATGCAACTTTTAAGACCAGCTACAAAAATCAGAAACCATAATAAAAATAGAACCAAACTCATTTATCACCACTTCTTGCCCACTCCCTCTCTCTTTCTCTCTCTCTCTCTCTGTTTTTTTTTATTATTTTTTGTGTGTTATGGTGGTCCTTGAAATTTGTAAGTGGAGAGGGGAGCTTGAAAAGATAGAATGTGAAAGGATAAGCATGAAGGGAAAATTAATGCTACAATTTCAACCATATGGCTCCTAACATATTCCCTGCAAAACATGGCCCAAGTTTTTATCTATAAGCTCACATCCAAGTCTCTCTCTCTTTGCTTTGATGTGATTGAATTTGTCTCTTCCATTCATTGCTTCCTGCCATGTGCTTCACTTTTTGCATTGGAAGATTAATGATTTTGACCTTTTAAGAGTAATACTATTACTATTCACACGTTATATTTTAAAATTTAAACCTTATGTTTCTGAAACTCTGTATATCTATTTATAATTTTCTACAAGTATAGGCATATAATGAAATAGTTTCTTTTTTTATATATTTTTCTACAAGTATAGGCATAAAGTGAAATGCAAAATTGAGAGAAAGCACAAGAGAAACTTTCATCTTTCTATGCAATGTGGTTAAAGATTTGTTGCCATTGGGAACATTCATTTTACTTGGTCCTTTCAATAGAGACGAAGAAATTCCCAAATTTCACTTCAAAACACTATAATCCAAGCTTGTAAATATGCCTTCAACAAGAAGCCTACCTATCAGCTTGTTATACGATATATTCACTGCAAAAATATTCTCCTATTTTTTTAGCTCCTGTGGTATCACCTCAATAAGCATCTTCACTTTCAATTTCAACTGGGTGCTTACTTTGTTTTGTATAGCAATTATTCTGAATTGCAAGTTAAACGCATTCATTGGCCTCATTTCAGTATGACTAATAGAAACCCAGTAGTAATGTAATCATTCTAGACACCAAAAATCTCTATCATTTATTTTTCTTTAGTTATTTTCTCATGATACTATTTTGCCTTCTCTACTTCTCTACCCACTTTTGCCTGTTGATTTTATACACAATTATAAGCCAACTAGCAGGCCGACAACCTCAATTACCTACCGCCATCATCATGGTATCCCTACAATAATTTAAAGGTCACAAAAGCTAAACGTTGCCTTGATATGATACCAAATAATCCAATTTTGAAAAGACTTGGTTACTAAAGTACAGTACTATCCATCTACTTGATCTAATTAAAAAAAACATAAACCTTATATATATATTATAATAATATTTTATATATAATATAAAATATTTTACTTGAATTTATTAAATTTATATTTACCATCTCAAGACCTCATTGTTAAATATAAGAATAAAATTTGTGTAATATAATTAAAACGATATTTTAATAAATGCAATTGATTTTTTTGGTAAAAAGAATTTTTCATGAAATTTTATATTTACTTTTTTTTTTTCATAAGTGTGTAGTCTGTACATAATTTTATATTTTATAAATTTATTTTATTATTATTTTAATTAATTTAACTTAAATTTGAAAAAAAATTTTCCTTTAAATGATTTACATGTTATATACTGGTATCTTTTAAATTTGAAATAACTTTTGTATCTCATGCCATGCTTGATCATCTTTTTCCAAATCAAATTCAGTTGTAAGGAATCAATAACTTCTTCTTCTTTACACCAATAATAGCATTTACCTGAAGTTGGGGAAGGGAATGCAGTGAAATATGTTCACTAAGGAACTAAGAGCGTCATGTTGGTTATATAGGTTCCAATGATGTATGCCCCATTCCTAGAACTACCAAGATAGAAAATAGTTCACACATCAAAGTTGAGCCCTTCTTGTTTGTATCTAACCAAACCAAGTCTGGTTAGGTAGTCAAAAACTTATATATTATTTGACAATAATTAAGGTGTTAGCCAGAGAGTAAAGGTTGCACATCAATTTCCATATGCATGGCGATGCGGTTCAAATGTGACCTAGATGGGGAGGATGCAATATCCTAACATCCAGTAGTGACTGCTTTAGCACAATCCACCTTGTTGGGGCCAAAATCTTGATGAATGGTTAAAGAAGCTGCCTCCAATAATGCTTTAATCACTTCTAACTCCATAGCCACTACTTTCATTGTAGGCCTCTTCTTCCCATTCAAGTGCAAACATCTTTTTGCCAGCTCTGCAGCTGCTCTAATCTCTTCTTTTTGACCCTGCTTGAGGACTTAAGCATCAAGTATACAAACAAGCGGTTCTCTTGCATTGAAAGAGAGAAATATGTCACTAAACTTCTTTCTTCAACAGAACGCATTGAGATATTGATGTAGTTCCAAAACAGACGATATGATTACTAAACCAAATAGTTATGGCCTTTTAGTTGAGATATTTTAAGGATTCAACTCACATTATAGTTGTTTGTGGCCTTCTCTAGTTCCTTGGAACCAAATAGTTTCATTTGCTTAATGCTATTATCTTTTGAAGACAATCGTTGTTGCAATAGCAAACCACTATTTCTTTTGAAATAATTTTGTTTGAGTTTAGTGGCCTTTCTTCTTTAAATTGTTTTGTACAATGCTCATGCACTAATAACTAGTAAAAGTAAAAAAATACTAGAGTTGTAACCTATACAACCATCAAATCAGAAGATAAGTTTAATTCTATAAAAGACTTTGGATATCATTTCTAATTCAGAAAGATTAAGAAAGATCATGTTATTATAATGACTGCAATAAACTACAACTAATCAAAGTGATTAGCCTACACAAATTTAAGCTTCCAAAATGTCCAAATCCTTGAACAAATTTACAACTGATTTCTAACTAATTCTACAAACCAAACAGATATTCCATACCTATGATGATAACTTTAGCCCGAGATTTTTTACCTAGTTTCCAAAGAAATGGTGGGTAACATGTATTCTTGTTGTCAAGATGCAAGTACCCATCAGGACATGAGTAGTTATAGGATCCTCGATCCCCAGTATACATACAGAGAAGGTGACAATGTGAGTTCGAGTTCATACAACAGCCCCTTACCAATTAGGAATATTAAGAAAAATAATTTTATTTCAGGGATCTTTGGTACCCATTATATGTATAAATTATAAAAGAGTTCCCAAGTACTAATTGGATTTCAAAAATTTGCAACAAAAGAAAAAAGGTTTCAACATTTTTATAAAAAAATTTACAAGTCAACATCATATTTGTGGTGCCAGATTCTATATTTAAGTTAAAGCTATAATATCTGCACATCTGCTGAGGATCTCATGAAAGGATTTGGAATAATCAGAGGAACCATCAGTGCAAACATATAGATGCCTTTGTGATAACTGTGTCCAACAAGAGCCATTGCTAATGAAAAAAAGAGCTGAAGATTTAGCTAGTCAACAATATCCCTGGAACGCTCACCATTCAAGGACTGTAGGAACATATTCCTGCTACATCAACAAGTCAAGAGATAGTTGCCTAGAAGCAAACTAGTCTTGGTTAACCATGAAGGTAGTCTTGTTGTCACTGCAATAGTTAGAATCATCTTTCATAACACCGGTCATCCCTACTTCAAAAGACTTGATGTAAGGAGGAATGGTGGCTTGACAGCATCTCAGGCCATAAAAACCATCACTTCTTTAGGTTCTATTACAAAAGGAAAGACACCCACCAATAGGGCGATGATTCGTTAAAAGCACAACATAATTGTTGCAACCTGTAACTGTGAACCTGTTATATACACTTGAATAGAAGAAGGGTTTGTCCTGATATGTCAATTGTTCCATCAAAGCTTTTGTTGTTGTTGGCAATTGTAAAAAAAAGACTGAATTATTAACTTGAACCAAACCTCTAATTGAAACATTAACCAATTCCATTTCTATGCTTGTCTAGAAAGGTTTGGGAGGCCTAAAGGTGTCATTACAATCTACCATAAAGTTGTCATTCAAAGAAGAGTTACATCCAACTCCAAAAGGGAAGGGAATGACAACGTCTCCACATTTGCCTTTACATCTAGGATGTGCTAAAAATTCATCTTCTGCTACTACTTTTGTGAACCATAGTAGCAAAATGACACAAAATAAAATTCGAGTTGCCATTAAGAATACAACCTAGGAAATTAATCACTCTTAATCTTTAATCTTGATTATAATAAGTATAATACTTAAATCAAATTATAAAACAACTATAGAAAAAAAAAAACATTATAAAACAAAAATGAATTAAAAAATATAAAAATAATTACTATATATATATATATATATATAATATACTAAATTAAATTAAAATATATAACATATATTATAATAATTATTCTAATAATTAATTAGAATATGGATTATAATATATAATATGAATTATAATATGAAATAAGAAAATTAAATAAAATTGGAATAAATGTTAATATGGAATAAAACATATTGCGTCCAATAAAATTTGAACTTATACCAAGGTTTAGAAGACCTATGTCCTATCCATTAGACAATGGATGCTTTTCAATTCAAATTTTTTCTTTTTGTTTTCTTATTGATAAATGATAAAAAAGAATATTGAAAAAAAAATTGGGAATTGCTTATTTAACTAAATGATTGAATAACTTTCTAGAATTCTATTTATAAATTTTATTATATATATATAATTAATATTATATATAGTAGTCCATATAGTAATAGAATTATATATACTATTATATATATATATAGTAATTATTATGTATAGTATTATAATTATATTAATTATTATATATAGTATATGTATATTATATTCTATTACTATTCTATTATTATTTATTACCATTACTTTTCCCTTATTATTATTTCATTCTCGTAATAGATAGATAACAAAATATAGCTAATATAGATTACAGATATAGTATAATTTAAATACTTAAATATACTAACTAATAAGACTTTGACTATTAAGCATCCTCAAAATTAGGGGGCAGCCACTTGCAGTCGACTAAAAGTGAAGGTTAGCTTTGTTTTCTACAAGCTCTTAATAAACAATACTTGTTGAGAAAATTTATTTGTTACAAACTCTGTTCTCTTTTGATCATCTATTTGCTACAGGCTTTGTTTTCTTCTTACTGTAGATTGTTTGTTTGAACAACTAAATTGATAGTAATCCCAATCTTAGCCTATACACTCTGATGGTAACAGCAGTCTCTTGAGTTTCCAACAACTGGAAAACTAATAAATGAGGATGAGGATTAATTACCAAAAGGTTACTTGTGCACATAATTTTGAAAATAAGTAACTTGATTTTCAAATTCGTAAACTCCACAAGTATTTCAACCACGTAATACAAAACAAAATCTATTCATAAAGCATAATTTTTCGTATAATCTTTTTTGATGGATGAAAGGAAGAGGAGTGCACGAACAGATAAAATGTCTATTTTAATACCTACTCCTAAATCTATTTGTTATAGGCTATGTTTTCTTCTTACCATCTATTTGCTCGAAACTCTGTTTTCTTCTTACAATCTATTTGCTACAGGCTTTGTTTTCTTCTTTCTGTAGGTTGCTCTATTTTCTATTGGCTTCTCTAGGTTTTGTTTTCTTCTACCATCTATTTGCTACAGACTTTGTTTTCTTCTACCTTAGGCTACTCTAATTTTCTTCTTACCTTCTATTTGCTACAACCTTTATTTTCTTCTTACAATAGGTTTGCTCTATTTTCTTATAGGCTTCTACAGGCTAAAGCTCTATTTTTCTTTATACCATAGGCTACTCTATTTGAACAAGTGGATTGATAGTCCTCCTAATGTTAGCCCATACANCATAATTAGCTGAAAATACTTGTAAGAAATGCTAGTCATCATCAAGGACTGCATGTTTAATGAAATTCATTGGATTTCATGAACCAAGGAGTATAGATGTGCTTGTTGCCATGAATAAAGTTTAGTTATTTGTACACAAGCTAATTTCAACATCATTAAAGTGTGAATGAGTAATTACAACAAAAATTGGAGTCTCGTTTGGAAAAATCAAGGGAATGTTTCATTAGGTGGTAATTAAGCTGAAATACTTGTAAGAAATGCTAGTCATTCATTAAGGACTCCTTGTTTAATGAAATTCAATGGATTCCATGTTCCAAGGGAAAATAGATGTACTTCTTGCAATGAATAGAATTCTTGTTGTTTGTGCACAAGCTATTTTCAACATCATTATGTGTGAAGGCGTAATTGTTGCCAAAATTGGAGTCTTGTGAGGAGGAAATGAAGAGAAGTTCAACATAGGCCCTAATTATGATGAAAATATTTGTAGGAAATGCTAGTCAACATCAAGGATTGCTTGTTTAATAAAATTCATTGAATTCCATGCTCCAAGGGAGTATAGATGTGCTTGTTGCCATGAATGAAGTTTCTGATGTTTGTACACAAGCTAATTTCAACATCATTAAATGTGAATGAGTAATTACATCGAAAATTGGAGCCGTGCTAGGAGGAATTCAAGATAATGTCTCATTAGGCCGTAATTAAGTTGAAAATACTTGTAAGAAATGCTAGTCATCATCAAGGACTCCTTGTTTAATGGAATTCAACGGATGCCATGTTCCAAGGAAGAATAGATGTGCTTCTTGCAATGAATAGAGTTCCAGGTGTTTTTACACAAGCTATTTTCAACATCATTAAGTGTGAATGAGTAATTGGTGCCAAAATTGGAGTTTTGTCAGGAGGAAATGAAGAGAAGGTCTCCGTAGGCCGTAATTAAAATGAAAATACTTGTAAGAAATGCTAGTCATCATCATGGATAGTTTGTTTAATGAAATTCATTGGATTCCATGCTCCAAGGGTGTATAGTTGTGCTTGTTGCCATGAATAGAGTTTCTGATGTTTGTACACAAGCTAATTTCAACATCATTAATTGTGCTTGAGTAATTACACCAAAAATTGAAGCCTCGTTAGGAGGAAATCAAGAGAATCTCTCATTAGGCCATAATTAAGCTGAAAATGCTCGTAAAAAATGCTAGTCATCATCAAGGACTCCTTGTTTAATGGAATTCAATGGATTCCATGTTCCAAGGGAGAATAGATGTCCTTCTTGCAATGAATAGAGTTTCAGTTGTTTGTAGACAAGCTATTTTCAACATCATTAAGTGTGAATGAGTAATTGTTGCCAAAATTGGAGACTCGTTAGGAGGAAAAAAAGTGAAGGTCTCCATAGGCCATTAAAGATGAAAATACTTGTAAGAAATGCCAGTCATTATCAAGAACTGCTTGTTTAAAGAAATTCATTGGATTCCATGCTCCAAAGGAGTAATAAGATGTGCTTGTTGCCCATGAATAGAGTTTCAGTTGTTTGTACACAAGCTAATTTCTACATCATTAAGTGTGAATGAGTAATTGTTGCCAAAATTGGAGTCTTGTGAGGAGGAAATGAAGAAAAGGTCTCTGTAGGCCATAATTAATATGAAAATACTTGTAAGAAATGCTAGTCATCATTAAGGACTGCTTGTTTAATGAAATTCATTGGATTCCATGCTCTAAGGGAGTATAGATGTGCTTGTTGCCATGAATAGAGTTCCAGGTGTTTGTACACAAGCTATTTTCAAAATTGTTAAGTGTGAATGAGTAATTACAACAAAAATTGGAAACTTGTTTGGAGGAAATCAAGAGAATGTCTCATTAGGCCGTAATTAAGCTGAAAATACTTATAAGAAATTCTAGTCATCATCAATGACTCCTTATTTAATGGAATTCAATGGATTCCATGTTCCAAGGGAGAATAGATGTACTTCTTGCAATGAATAGAGTTCCAATTGTTTGTACACAAGCTATTTTCAATATCATTAAGTGTGAATGAGTAATTGTTGCCAAATTGGCAGTCTTGTTAGGGAGGAAATGAAGTGAAGGTCTCCGTAGGCCGTAATGAAGATGAAAATACTTATAAAAAATGTCAGTCATCATTTTATTGTATTTATGGTGATTATCTAATTGTTACCCGCACCAGAATCAGACACTTTTGTTTTCTGATTTTTCATTTTTCCTTTCCTCTTTGTTATTCTTTAACATGCTTGAGTCATCAAACACGCATGCTTACAGCTTTGAATTTTTCCAATGTAGATCATCCCAAAAGGAAACACAGCTTGAAAAGATGAATGAATAAGTAAAGAAACAAGACATAATTTGCATATGCCTAGTTAAACATATTTCATAAGACTGGTTGGAACATGTCTACAATATCAGCATATTGCACTCATCAAAATGTGTAAAGAAAATGAGTTCACAAGATCACACCCAATTCAAATCATCAAACATAGACATTCTGCCAAACCAACTTACCCAAATATAATATGTCCATTGGTTGATGTGTTTCGAGGTCTCCTAACACTCTATCATATTGCACAACATCCTTCACAAAATAACCCATAGTCAAACTCCCATCTCCATATATCTCTAGATATGGGCATGTTTTATTGGCTATGGAGCCTGATAAAGAACCTCCATTCACAACATTGCAAAACTCACCATCACAAGGAACCAAACTCCTAGTGTCTGACATATTTACATTATATAGTGTATGATCTATTTGTTACAAACAATCCACTATTCAGACAAAAGCTTTGATCCTACACGGATAATGAAAATCAAAACAGAAGAAGGCAATAAAAAAAAAAAAAAGTGTTTGGCTTACACCAAGGAGCTTGTTCTAGGGCATTCTTGCATCAAATGCAATTGACCCACATAATGTCACTTCCTGTATTCACCTGTACATAGTAGTCATTGGAAGGAGGTTCCAATTCCAATCCTTGCGTAATAAAGCCTACAAAGGAAGGAACTATGGAATTAGAGTGACTAAAACTTAATCTACACAAAACTAGCAAAACAAGTACAACGCAGTAAACAGTAATAACGGTAGAAACAAATCGACAAGGAAAAAAAAAGGAACTGAAAAATCATAGAGAAAGGCGAAGAGAAGAAATAAAAGAAGAGGCAACAGAAAAATCATCAAATTAAGAAGGATAAACCCAAGGCCATTGGGACGGCCTGTGCCACTGGAGGGAAGAACAACGCCGAGACGACCGATGCTGCTGGAGGGAAGATCAACGCCTGGATGGCCGATATTTGTCTCCCATAGGCAAATGGGTCCAGAACTAGTGGCTTCGGAACATTCATTTTATGTGGTTCATTCAACGAAGGTGGGCAAATTCCCAAATTCCCCTGCAAAGCACTATAATACAAGCTTGAAAATGTGCCTCCAATAGGAAGCCTCCTTTAAGCATGTTATACGACATATTTATAGCGAGAAGGCTCTCCAATTTTCCCAGCTCCTGTGGCACCTCTCTAGTAAGTATGTTCACTTCCAATTTTAGAAATTTAAGTTGGTTTAGCTTTGATATAGACTAGGACTGGAGCCACTTAAATTGTTGTGGGACAAGCTCCTACGAGAAAAAGAACAAATATGCAATAAGTTCAAGCAATGTCATTTGGATTATCATAATGATTATATTTTTAACAATTCTAATAAAAATTACCCTTATTTTCTTTATGGTGCAAGGCATATGTTGGACAAAAAGACTTGTTTAGGCTAGTTTATCTACAATATTCACAAGCACAAACAATAGACAACAATATATAAAAAATAATAAGAGTTTAATAAAATATTTTTTAAAATTTAATTTATTTATTTATAAAATTAAATAAAATATGTTTAATTTACATTAGAAAATTAAATACATGATTAACAGAAATTTAGTAGTATTGACATCGTTTTAGGAATTAAAATTTTCTATTATTTATTTTTTTAGTTATTTTCTAATAATTCTTAATTATACTATTTACCTTACCTACCCTCTATCCACTTTTGTCTGTTGACTCTATACACAATTTTATAAGCCAACTAGCAGCCCAAAAACTGTAATACCCTCCAACCTCCTCTGACCATCACTATAGTACCCTACAATAATTTGATGGTAGCAAAAGCTAAAAGTCCACCTTCGATTCGATATGATACCAAAATGACCAATTTTGAAAAGGCTTAGTCACTAAAGTACAAAGCTATCAACCTACTTGATTTCTAAACTCAAGAAAGGTAGGTCAATTACTCATAAACTATCAATTTGAATTTACTTAATGATAATATATCATATTTCTCATGTCTTAATGGGCTAGACTACTAATGTAATATAATTTAACCAAAGTGAAAAGATGTAGGTAATTAATAGAAGCAAAATTAGCAAAGACCTTATCAACAAGTAAAGAGCTGAGGAATTTCCAATCTCCTCTGAAAGCGGCCCGGTCAAGGAATTACCATGCAATTGAAGAATGCTCAAGCTATAAGACTCGCATATATCTGCAGGTATTGAGCCAACCGGTCCATTGCTTTGAAGATCCAAAACCTTTGGGTCTGAAAGTAGCCAAGCTCTAGCGGCATTTTTTAGGTAAGGTTGTTCCACGAAAAATTCAAGTATCCCAAATTTGAGTATAAACCCATTTTCGCTAGAATATGTCCTGTGAGATAGTTGTTTGAAAGGTCCAATGTGTGAACTGATCTAAAGAATTTACCTTGAACTGGTTGGAATGGAAACTGTCAATTTGTTTTGTGAAAAATTTACTTCCTCCAGCCCAAGATAAAAATGCCCTCCCGGTATGCTGCCATGAAGGCTGTTACCTCTAATTCGAATAACTGATATGTGGCACAGTTAACCATTTGTGTTGGAATGCCTACTTGTGAGCTTCTTGTTGGACAAGCTCATGTACTTTAGTGAAGTCAGATCACCAATTGATGATGGTTGGCTTCCAGTAAGTCCATTGCTCAACAAGTCCAAGTATTCCAGTGTGCTCAGACTGCCAAAGTTACCTGTCAACTTCTTGTTGTATCTGCAGAATCCAATATCCACTGGTAGTGGTCCCAAAAATTTGTTGCCCTGTAACCAGAGATCTTTCAAGATTGTGGATGGCAGATACCCTTTTGGCATGGACCTGGAAATGCATTGTGTGAAAGATGTAAAGTTCGAAGATGTTTTAAGTAACCAAATTCCAGTGGAAAAATCCGGGACACGAGAAATTTTGTTGTTGGAGACCTTGAGAGTGTTCAAGAAGAGCAGGCAGCTACATTCGGTAATGGCCCTTGAAGCAAATTGTCAGCTAAAGAAAGGTAACAAAGGGACATACGGTTTCAGAAGAGGTCATTAGAAACTTGTCCTGAGAAGGAGTTTTTGGAAAGATCAAGAAATCTTGTGGAACCAAGCGAAGATGGAATGGGATCGGAAAGACTATTGTGACTGAGTTTAAGCCTTTCAAGAACTGCTCATAAGACCAAGCTCAAAACTGATAGTTCCACTAAAATTGTTATGAGCAAGTGATAAGGTTTTCAAACCTTGCAACTTTTGAAGCCCTTTGCCAATTTTCCCAGATAGTTGAGGCCATTGAGTGGGACTTGAAAAACTCGGCCGATCACCGGATTACACTGTATGAACTTCTATGAACAAGGGGAGTCATTGTCTTCGTTCCAAAGCTGAGAATAAGAAGATGCATGGACAATACCTGACTTGAAAACAAGAAGGCCTAAAACATCATCATTGAGTAGAATGGGCACATCATCATTTCCAATGCAACTTTTAAGACCAGCTACAAAAATCAGAAACAATAATAAAAATAGAACCAAACTCATTTATCACCACTTCTTGCCCACTCCCTCTCTCTTTCTCTCTCTCTCTCTCTCTTTTTTTTTATTATTTTTTGTGTGTTATGGTGGTCCTTGGAAATTTGTAAGTAGAGAGGGGAGCTTGAAAAGATAGAATGTGAAAGGATAAGCATGAAGGGAAAATTAATGCGACAATTTCAACCATATGGCTCCTAACATATTCCCTGCAAAACATGGCCCAAGTTTTTATCTATAAGCTCACGTCCAAGTCTCTCTCTCTTTGCTTGATGTGGCTGAATTTGTCTCTTCCATTCATTGCTTCCTGCCATGTGCTTCACTTTCTGCATTGGAAGATTAATGATTTTGACCTTTAAGAGCAATACTATTACTATTCACACATTGTATTTTAAAAATTTAAACCTTATGTTTCTGAAATTCTATATATCTATTTATAATTTTCTACAAGTTAGGCATATAATGAAATGGTTTCTTTTTTTATATATTTTTCTACAAGTACAGGGCATAAAGTGAAATGCAAAACTGAGAGAAAGCACAAGAGAAACTTTCATCTTTCTATGCAATGTGGTTAAAGATTTGTTGCCATTGGGAACATTCATTTTAACTTGGTCCTTTCAATAGAGACGAAGAAATTCCCAAATTTCACTTCAAAAACACTATAATCCAAGCTTGTAAATATGCCTTCAACAAGAAGCCTACCTATCAGCTTGTTATACGGATATATTCACTACAAAAATATTCTCCTGTTTTTTTAGCTCCTGTGGTATCACCTCAGTAAGTATCTTCACTTTCAATTTCAACTGGGTGCTTATTTTGTTTTGTATAGCAATTATTCTAAATTGCAAGTTAAACGCATTCATTGGCCTCATTTCAGTATGACTAATAGAAAACCCAGTAGTAATGTAATCATTCTAGACACCAAAAATCTCTATCATTTTATTTTCTTTAGTTATTTTCTCATATAATTCTTGATGATACTATGTTGCCTTCTCTACTCTCCACCCACTTTTGCCTATTGATTCTATACACAATTATAGCCAACTAGCAGGCCGACAACCTCAATTACCCACCGCCATCATCATGGTATCCCTACAATATTTAAGGTCACAAAAGCTAAACGTTGCCTTGATACAATACCAAATGATCCAATTTTTGAAAAGACTTGGTTACTAAAGTACAGTACTATCCATCTACTTGATCTAATTAAAAAAAACATAAACCTTATATATATATTATAATAATATTTTTATATATAATATAAAATATTTACTTGAATTTATTAATTTATATTACCATCTCAAGACCTCATTTTTAAAATATAAG
Source organism: Bruguiera gymnorhiza (assembly GCA_020883675.1). Lineage (NCBI taxonomy): Eukaryota > Viridiplantae > Streptophyta > Magnoliopsida > Malpighiales > Rhizophoraceae > Bruguiera > Bruguiera gymnorhiza. The sequence goes on from JAIRCJ010000166.1 coordinate 189,310, forward strand.
AATAAAATTTGTGTAATATAATTAAGATAATATTTTAATAAATGCAATTTATTTTTTTGGTAAAAGGAATTTTTCATGAAATTTTATATTTACCTTTTTTTTCATAAGTGTAGTCTGTACATAATTTTATATTTTAGAAATTTATTTTATTATTATTTAATTAATTTAACTTAAATTTGAAAATTTTTTTTCCTTCAAATGATTTACATGTTATATACTGGTATTTTTAAATTTGAAATAACTTTTGCATCTCATGCCATGCTTGATCATCTTTTTCCAAATCAAATTCAGTCTTAAGGAATCAATAACTTCTTCTTCTTTACACCAATAATAGCATTTACCTGAAGTTGGGGAGGGAATGCAATGAAATATGTTCACTAAGGAACTGAGAGTGTTATGTTGGTTATATAGGTTCCAATGATGTATGCCCTATTCCTAGACTACCAAGATAGAAAATAGTTCACACATCAAAGCTGAAGCCTTCTTGTTTGTATCTAACCAAACCAAGTCTAGTTAGGTAGTCAGAAACTTATATATTATTGACAATAATTAAGGTGTTAACCAGAGAGTAAAGGTTGCACATCAAATTTTCATATGCATGGCGATGCGGTTCAAATGTGACCTAGATGGGGAGGATGCAGTATCCTAACATCAGTAGTGACTGCTTTAGCACAATCCACCTTGTTGGGGCCAAATCTTGATGAATGGTTAAAGAAGCTGCCTCCAATAATGCTCTAATCACTTCTAACTCCATAGCCACTACTTCATTGTAGGCCTCTTCTTCCCATTCAAGTGCAAACATCTTTTTGCCAGCTCTTGCAGCTGCTCTAATCTCTTCTTTTTGACCTTGCTTGAGGACTTAAGCATCAAGTATATAAACAACGGTTCTCTTGCATTGAAAGAGAGAAATATGTCACTAAACTTCTTTCTTCAACAGAACGCATTAAGATATTAATGTAGTTCCAAAACAGACAATATGATTACTGAAACCAAATAGTTATGGCCTTCTAGTTGAGATATTTTAAGAATTCAACTCACATTATAGTTGTTTGTGGCCTTCTCTAGTTCCTTGGAACCAAATAGTTTCATTTGCTAATGTTATTATCTTTTGAAGACAATCGTTGTGCAATAGCAACCACTATTTCTTTTGAAATAATTTTGTTTGAGTTTAATGGCCTTTCTTCTTTGAATTGTTTTGTACAATGCCTCATGCACTAATAACTAGTAAAAGTAAAAAAATACTAGAGTTGTAACCTATACAACCATCAAATCAGAAAGATAAGTTTAATTCTATAAAAGACTTTGGATATCATTTCTAATTCAGAAAGATTAAGAAAAGTATCATGTTATTATAATGACTGCCAATAAACTACAACCAATCGAAGTGATTAGCCTACACAAATTTAAGCTTCCAAAATGTCCAAATCCTTGAATAAATTTACAACTGATTTCCAAACTAATTCTATAAACCAAACAGATATTCCATACCTATGATGATAACTTTAGCCCGAGATTGTTTTACCTAGTTTCCAAAGAAATGTGGGTAACATGTATTCTTGTGTCATGATGCAAGTACCCATCAGGACATGAGTAGTTATAGGATCCTTGATCCCCAGTATACATACAAAGAGGGCGACAATGTGAGTTCGAGTTCATACAACGGCCCCTTACCAATTAGGAATATTAAAAAATAATTTTATTTCAGGGATCTTTGGTACCCATATATGTATAAATTATAAAAGAATTCCCAAGTACTAATTGGATTTCAAAAATTTGCAACAAAGAAAAAAGGTTTCAACATTTTTATAAAAAAATTTACAAGTCAACATCATATTTGTGGTGCCATATTCTATATTTAAGTTAAAACTATAATATCTGCACATCTGCTGAGGATCTCGTGAAAGGATTTGGAATAATCAGAGGAACCATCAGTGCAAACATATAGATGCCTTTGTGATAACTGTGTCCAACAAGAGCCATTGCTAATGAAAAAAAGAGCTGAAGATTTAGCTAGTCAACAATATCCTTGGAATGCTCACCATTCAAGGACTGTAGAAACATATTCCTGCTACATCATAGGTCAAGAGATAGTTGCCTAGAAGCCAAACTAGTCTTGGTTAACCATGAAGGTAGTCTGTTGTCACTGCAATAGTTAGAATCATCTTTCATAACACCGGTCATCCCTACTTCAAAAGACTTAATGTAAGGAGGAATGGTGGCTTGACAGCATCTCAGGCCATAACAACCATCACTTCATTTAGGTTCCGTTACAAAAGGAAAGACACCACCAACAGGGCGGTGATTCGTTAGAAGCACAACATAATTGTTGTAACCTGTAACTGTGAACCTGTTATATACACTTGAATAGAAGAAAGGGTTGTCTGACATGTCAATTGTTCCATCAAAGCTTTTGTTGTTGTTGCAATTGTAAAAAAGGACTGAATTATTAACTTGAACTAAACCTCTAATTGAAACACCGAGCAATTCCATTTCTATGCTTGTCTAGAAGGTTTGGGAGGCCTAAAGGTGTCATTACAATCTACCATAAAGTTGTCATTCAAAGAAGAGTTGTGTCCAACTCCAAAAGGGAAGGGAATGACAACATCTCCACATTTGCCTTTACATCTAGGATGTGCTAAAAATTCATCTTTTGCTACTACTTTTGTGAACCATAGTAGCAAAATGACACGAAATAAAATTCGAGTTGCCATTAAGAATACAGCCTAGGAAATTGATCACTCTTAATCTTTAATCTTGATTAATAATAAGTATAATACTTAAATCAAATTATAAAACAACTATAGAAAAAAAAACAATTATAAAACAAAAATGAATTAAAAATATAAAAATAATTACTATATATATATATATATAATATACTAAATTAAATTAAAATATATAGCATATATTATAATAATTATTCTAATAATTATTAGAATATGGATTATAATATATAATATGAATTATACTATGGAATAAGAAATATAAATAAAATTGGAATAAATGTTAATATGGAATGAAAACATATTGCGTCCAATAGAATTTGAACTTATACCAAGGTTTAGAAGACCTATGTCCTATCCATTAGACAATGGATGCTTTTCAATTCAAATTTTTTCTTTTTGTTTTCTTATTGATAAATGATAAAAAGAATATGAAAAAAATTGGGGAATTGCATATTTAACTAAATGATGATTAAACTTTCTAGAATTCTATTTGTAAATTTATTTATATATTATATAATTAATATTATATATAGTAGTCCATATAGTATTAGAATTATATATACTATTATATATAATATATAGTAATTATTATGTATAGTATTATAATTATATTAATTATTAATATATAGTAATAGTATATTATATTCTATTACTATTCTATTATTATTTATTACCATTACTTTTCCTCTTATTATTATTTCATTCTCGTAATAGATAGATAACAAAATATAGTTAATAAATAGATTACAGATATAGTATAATTTAAATACTTAAATATACTAACTAATAAGACTTTGACTATTAAGCATTTACCTCAAAATTAGGGGGCAACCACTTGCGGTCGAACTAGAAGTGAAGGATAGCTTTGTTTCTACAAGCCTCTTAATAAACAATACTTGTTGAGAAAATTTATTTGTTACAAACTCTGTTCTCTTTGATTGTCTATTTGCTACAGGTTTTGTTTTCTTCTTACCGTAGACTATTTGTTTGAACAACTGAATTGATAGTAATCCCAACCTTAGCCCATACATTTCTGATGGTAACAGCAGTCGCTTGAGTTTCTAACAACTGGAAAGTAATAAATGAGGATGAGGATTAATTACCAAAGGTTACTTGTGCACATAATTTTGAAATAAGTAACTTGATTTTCAAATTCGTAAACTCCACAAGTATTTCAACCATGTAATACAAAACAAAATCTATTCATAGAAGCATAATTTTTCGTATAATCTTTTTATGGATGAAAGGAAGAGGAGTGCACGAACAGATAAAATGTCTATTTTAATTCCTACTCCTAAAATCTATTTGTTATAGGCTATTTTCTTCTTACCATCTATTTGCTCGAATCTGTTTTCTTCTTACAGTCTATTTGCTACAGGCTTGTTTTCTTCTTTCTGTAGGTTGCTCTATTTTCTATTGCTTCTCTAGGTTCTATTTTCTTCTCACCGTCTATTTGCTACAAAACTTGTTTTCTTCCTACCTTAGGCTACTCTGTTTTCTTCTTACCTTCTATTTGCTACAAGCTCTATTTCTTCTTACAATAGGTTGCTCTATTTTCTATAGGATTTTAACAGGCTAAAGGCTCTATTTTTTCTTTACCATAGGCTACTCTATTTGGACAAGTGGATTGATAGTCCTCCCAATGTTAGCCCATACATACACTCTGATGGTAGCCAGCAGTCACATGAATTTCCAATAATTGGAAAGCAACAAATGAGGACAAGGATTAATTACCAAAAGTTGCCTATGCACATAATTTTGAAAGACATAGCTTGATTTTCACATTCATAAACACCACAAGTATTTCAACCATGTAATGCAAAACATAATCTATTCATTGAAACTTAATTTGCTGTATAATCTTTTTGATGGATGACATGAAGAGCGAGTGCATGAACAGATAAAATGTCTATTTTAGTACCTACTCCTAAAATCTATTTGCTACAAGCTCTGTTTTGTTCTTACTGTCTATTTGCTACAGGCGTTGTTTTCTTCTTTCCATATGCTATCCTATTTTTTATAGGCTCCTCTAGGTTCTATTTTTTTCTTATCATCTATTTGTTACAGCTTTATTTCTTCCTACCATAGGCTGTTCTATTTTTCTATAGGCTTTATTTTCTTCTTACCATTTATTTGTTACAAGCTATGTTTTCTTCTTACCATAGGCTGTTCGGTTTTCTATAGGCTCGTATAGGCTTTGTATTTTTCCTACCATTTATTTGCTAGAGGCTCTGTTTTCTCCTTACCGGAGGCTACTCTGTTTGGACAAGTGGATTGATAGTCCTCCCAATCTTAGCCCATACACTATGATGGTAGCCAACAGTCACATGAGTTTGCAACAATTGGAAAGCCAACAAATGAGGATGAGGATTAATTACCAAAGGTTTCCAAGGCACATAATTTTGAAAGAAGTAGGCTTAATTTTCAAATTTGTAAACTCCGCAGGAATTTCAACCATGCAATGCAAAATAGAATCTATTCATTGAAAACATAATTTGCCACATAATCTTTTTTCATGGATGAAAGGAAGAGGAGTGCATGAAAAGATAAATGTCTATTTTAGTACCTACTCCTAAAATCTATTTGTTACAGGCACTATTTTCTTCTTTTCATATGCTGCTCTGTTTTTACAGGCTCCTATAGGTTCTATTTTCTTCTTAATGTCTATTTGCTATAGGCTTTGTTTTTTTCCTACCTTAGGCTACTTTATTTCTATAGGCTTTGTTTTCTTCTTACCATTTATTTGCTAGGGCTCTATTTTCTTCATACCATTTTTTTTGCTAGAGGCTCTATTTTCTTTTTACCATCTATTTGCTAGAGGCTTTGTTTTCTTCTTACCAAAGGCTACTTTGTTTGGACAAGTGGATTGACAATCCTCCCAATCTTAGCCCATACACTTTGATGGTAGCCAACAGTCACATGAGTTTTCAACAGTTGCAAAGCAACAAATGAGAATGAGGATTAATTACCAAATGTTGCATGTGCACATAATTTTGAATGAAGTAGCTTAATTTTCAAATTCGTAAACTCTATAGGTATTTCAACCATGTAATGCAAAACATAATCTATTCATTGAAGCTTAATTTGCCATAATTTTTTTTTTAGTGGATGAAAGAAAAGGAGTGCACGAACAAATGAAATATCTATTTTAGTACCTATTCCTAAAATCTATTTGCTACAAGTATTATTTTCTTTTTACCATCTATTTGCTACAGGCTCTATTTTCCTCTTACCATAGGCTGCTCTATTTTTACAGGCTCCTACAACATCTATTTTCTTCTTACTATTTATTTGCTAGAGGCTCTATTTTCTTCTTATCTTCCATTTGCTAGAGGCTCTATTTTCTTCTTATCTTCCATTTGCTAGAGGCTCTATTTTCTTACCAAATGCTACTTTGTTTGGACAAGTAGACAGTCCTCCTAATTTGAACCCATACACTTTGATGGTAACCAATAGTCACATATGTTTCCAATAATTAAAATGCAATAAATGAAGATGAGGATTAATTACCAAAAGTTGCAAGTGCACATAATTTTGAAAGAAACAACATGATTTTCAATTTGTAAACTCCACAAGTATTTCAGTTATATAATGAAAATAGAATCTATTCATTGAAGCTTAATTTGTCGTATAATATTTTTTGGTGGATGAAAGGAAGAGGAGTGCACGAATAGATAAAATTTCTATTGTAATACCTACTCCTAAAATCTATTTTCTATAGGCCCTATTTTCTTCTTACAGTCTATTTGCTACAAGCTCTATTTTCTTCTTTCTGTTGGCTGCTCTATTTTTTACCAACCCCTCCAGGTTTTGTTTTCTTCTTACTGTCTATTTGCTACAAACTCTATTTTTTTCCTACCTCAGGTTGGTCTGTTTCTACAGGCTCAATTTTCTTTTATACCATTAATTTCCTACAAACCTTTATTTTCTTCTTACCATAGGCTACTCTGTTTTCTACAAGCTCTTATAGGCTCTGTTTTCTTCTTTCTGTTTATTTGCTAGAGGTTCGATTTTCTTCTTACTGTCTATTTGCTAGAGTCTTTTTTTCTTCTTACCAAAGGCTGCTTTGTTTGGACATGTGAATTGACAATCCTCCCAATCTTAGCCCATACAATCTAATGGTAGCCAATAGTCACATCGAGTTTCCAATAGTTGGAATGCAACAAATGAGGATGAGGATTAATTACCAAGGTTGCTAGTGCACATAATTTTGCAAGAAGTAGCTTGATTTTCAAAAATTGTAAACTCCACCTGTATTTTCTTTTAGCATCTATTTGCTATAGGCTATGTTTTTTTTCCTGCCTTAGGTTGCTCTGTTTCTACAACCTCTGTTTTCTCTTAT